>NDGM011248827.1:4437-16878 GCA_002564305.1 Octomys mimax
CTCTCTCTCTCTCTCTCTCTCTCTCTCTCTCTCTCTCTCTTTCTCTCTCTCTCTCTCTCTCATTACATTCAGGCTGTCCATCCCTGGCTGGGTATAGCACTCACACCCATAATCCCAGCAATACTCAGAATCATGAGTCAATCACAAAATCTACAACTGTACTTCAATGACTGTGTGAGGGTCCAGGGGACAAGTAGACAAAAGCCGTAACAAATATGAACCCTCAAAAATTCAGATGTTGCCAAAGTGATGCCATTATTGGGTAGGAGATTAAGTGACTATTAGGCCATGATAGTTCTTTCTTTGTTAATGAGATTAAGGTCCCCACCAAAAACATTTTATGTAGCATCATTTAGAAACCTTCAGCTCTTTGCTTACAGCTTCCCACTCTCTCTCGGAGATGCAGTTTCTCTGAAAGCAGAACCTGCAGGCACCTTACCTTATATATTCCAGGCTCTGAGAGTGTGGAAAACATTTTTGTTATTCATCACTTACTCAAGCTGAGGTATCTTGTTATCACCACACAAGGAGGAATAACACATTCTCTTACTGCTTTAAATAATATGCTGTCTGTTTGTTGAGGTAAAGAATTGTTTGCATTATTTTCCTTAGTGTTTGAACAGTAGTTTTATTTTAATGTCCTTAGTTTTCTTGCTTCATTATAGTTGTTTTTTTTTAATTTTAGGCCAGGGTGGATAGGGTGGACAGGGCCTCACTGCATAGATTAGACTCATAGTGATCCTCCTGTTTACAGCCTCCCAAGAGCTGGGATTACAGGCGCATGCCACCATGCTCTGTCTCAATTGCCTTCTCAGCATGCCAGGGGCAGGGCTGGCACAGCAGGTGCAGGGATCAAACCCCAGACTCCTGCGCCTGCATGCGGGCTCTTTGATCCACTGAGCTATTTGGCTGGTCCTTATAGTTTTTCATTTGAAAATGATTGAAATAGTAAGCAGGGAGGGCTTACCTTTTAAATATTTCAGCCAATCAGACAATTTTAGTTTTTTAATGCATGAGTTTAATTCATTATTTTAGTTAGGCAGCTGCACATTTCTTTACAGTTCCCGTTTCATGCTTTCAGTGTAATATCCTTTTTAGTTCCTTTTCCTCCTCCTCTTCCTGTCATTTCCATTCTTTTTGTTGGGGATATTATAGTTTTGTTCCTTATTTCTTTGGCTTCCTTTTTCTGAATGGAATAGAAGTCACTGTATTTCTAGCACTCTACCTGCATTTTAACATACTAAATATTTCTTCCCAAATGTAGAATTGCATGTACTCATGCAGTCCCTGGGCCGGTAAGCAGTTTGGCTCAATTTTTGCTTGTTCTCAAGCCTCTACTTGCCCTCCACTTTCCAAAATTCCCTCTACTGGGGCAAGGTGGCCTCCCACTCAGATTCATGCCCACGTTCCCATTCGGCCATGTTGCTTTTTGATTAATTACATTCAGCACAAAACAAATATAGTACCCAAGTCTTTTGTACAATTCTGGACTTGAAAAGAAATATATATATATATATATATATATATATAATATATCCTCTTTTGGGAATATCATTTATATTGTATTAAAATACCATGATTTCCTTATACCTTCTTACCTAATGTCCCCACCTTTCTTGGGGGACAGCAGGAGGGACCAAGAGTTGAACCCAGAGCCTTCACACTAAGCTGTGTCCTCAGTCCAATATTGTTTTATATTTTGAGACAAAGTCTTTCTAAGTGGACCAGGCTTGCCTCAAGGTTGTGGTCTTTCTGCCTCAGCCTCCAGAGCTAGTGTAGTTCCCAGCGTGTGCCACAGGGCCAGACCTCTTGCTTTTAATGTTTTATATTCCTAAAAATGGTTGGTGCTGGTCTTCTAGCAAAATTAGTTACATTTCATTTAATATAGGGCATGATGAGAGAGCATGGTTGAGATTGAGGCACAGAAAAAAAAAATAACTTTTCCGAAATCATTCAGGGTTTTAATAACAGCCAAGGAAGGGACAGGATATTCAAGGAGCCACTGTACAGTTGTCGATTGATGAGTCATTGCCTCTGGGGATGGGATAGAAAAAGAAATAATGGGCCATGAAGTAACTCTCCACTGAGTGGAGATATAAATCAATAGATTATTTAGAACCAAGGAGAGAATGTAATAGTGGACAGCAACAAATAATTTTCTTCCCTTTTAAAGTAATTTTACATGTGATGCTCTTACAATGGTACAGCCACCCTGAGAAAATAGCAGTCATTTCCGAACTATTAAGGCCTGTAAACCATTTTTGGCATGTTTCATTGTGTTTGATATATGCTACTTTTAAATTTACTGTAATTCTTTCTACGATAAATTGTGTGAACTATTTTTGGTTTCTCAAAGAAAATCACACATGCAGTTATGAACCTCTCCCAGTTTAAAGAGATCCTATTTCCTTTGGAATTTTTGGAAAAGAGAGGAGTGGGAATTGGGAGGGAAGATGCTTGAGAGAATTTTCCAGATGAAGAGTCTGGACCTTACCAATTTCACAGCTCATGAAAATTCTTCACATTTGAGAGTTCTATTTTATTATTAAGTTGAAATAAATAGTGAGGAGGTACATCACATCAGAGATTATATTTTCAAACTCACTTCCCATGCTTAAGACCAAATTTCCCCCCTAAAATTATGACATGAATTTTATGGTCACAAAAGAAGACAAACTGACTACTCAAGAAAAATCTTCTTTCTGTTTGTAGAGGAGGTCTAATATGACTTGCTCTCGACTGCTACTCATTTGCATTAAAAAAAATCTGGCTTACAATACATCTAGATGGCACATTTCTCTCAAACAAAATGTGATTAATGATCTTGATACTGATACTGAACCATGGTGAGAAGTGCTTAGCATGACAGCAGTACAGCAACATCACTGCACTTAATCTTACGGGACAGTTAAGTGAATACTTCGTACACAGTGAAGCCCATGGTCTTCCTTGTAACTACTCAGCTCTACCACTTCACCATGAAAGCAACCACAGAAAAAGTATAAGCACACAGGTGTGGGTGCGCGCCAATAAAATTGATTTACGAAGGAGGTTGCATGCTGGTTTTCTCAAACAGGTTATACATTGATAACCCTTGTTTTGATAACCCTTGTATTTCCAATGGGACAAAGCTTTTGTGTCTTTAGTTAGTATATTAGGGGGATTTTCTTCACTCTAATGATATACCTGAGGCAGCAAACATCATGAAGAGAAGAGGTGACTGTCGTTCACAGTTGTGGAAATTCAAGGTCATGATGCTAGCATCTGTTTAGGTCTTAGCTGCATCCTATCACAGCCATGATGGATAACAATCCTAGCTCATGCAGGAGCATACAGATGATTACATCTTGAACTGGAGCAAAGAGAAAGAGGATAAGCCAGGCTAGGTTTGCTAATTTGATAGCAATCTTCTCTCAAGAACTCAAAGGATCACACAGGAGTTACAAAGAAGTCACACACAAACCACTGTATACACTCAATTACCTAACCTTCTTCCAATAGGCCTTGTTTCCTAACAGCTCTGCCCCTCCAGAACAAAGATTTTAATGGTGGACCCAATGATGACAAGCCACATTGTAGCACTAGCAAGTAAGTAAATTTCTCATTACATAATTCTACTGTTGATGAACGTCTACCTAGGAACCATTATACAGCTAATAACTGATAAAATACAGATAGTGTATAAGAACCCAGTTTTTCTTCCTTCTACAAAAAACACCAGGATTTATCAATGCCAGATTGTTATGCATTTTAGAAAGACCTAGAAAGTAATAATTTTTAAATTATTCATGTTATGTCCCTTGTGTCCTTTAAAATATTACTTTCACTACTTCCTGTTTAGTATTTCCCATTATCTAAATTTGTAGAGGCCAAAATAACGTGGAAAACTGGCAATTTTCTGGTACATTGAACAGAGAGAACCAATATAGGTCATTTAGGTCCACAAGTGACTGTATTGTTCTTAAATTTCGTTGTTTGCATATCTATATATCCCAAATGCACAGAATAACTGCAAACTTCATCTGGTCCTTACTATATCATGTATTGTGTATTTACTAAAATGAAGGAGAAAGTCTATATTCAAAAGTTAAAAAACATTAAGTTCACCAAGTCATGGTAGAATATTAAATATTACACCAATTAATTCCTCAGTAACAAAAGTATCAGCACAAACTGTTATGCCCAAGTGTTCGACCTGAGAGAAATATAAACATAGCAAAAATAGTAAATACCTGTACATCAATGTCCAATGAATACAAATGTATATGAAAGAAAGTGTGGCTCACCCCATGTTTTTAGTCTTTCAAAAGTTCAATAACTTTAACCATCTGAAATATGATGAAATATGGCAGGATTAAAAATTGTGCACACTGTGTCATGACATGCTATTTTACTTGATCCATGATGTAGTCTATTATGAAATAAAAATATTATATATATATATATATATTTATATGTATCCCTGAACAGATGCTAGCATCTTGCCCTTGAATTAAATATATAAATATATATTTATGCATACATTAACATTTATATATAAAATTAGCCAAATGGAAACAGAGAGTGAAAATTCTTTCTGTGATGAGTCCATGTTTTTCCAGTGTAGTCCTCAAAAAAAACATATGGGAATTATACTCTTTCAAGAACAAAGAAACTCACCAAAAAGTAGGGGGGAAATTTCAGAAATGGGGCCTGAACAGATCAGTTAATCTTTTTTTTTTTCTTTTCAAGAGATCTATTTGAAAACACTATGTTGCCTTTTGCTAAAAATTTAACTTGGTTACAATACCACCTCATATAATTATGGTGCTTCTACTTCCTTTCTATATCATACATTTTTGTTTCATTGTGATAGTCCTACTTCAAAAAGAAGTAAGCTGTAATGGTAATTATCTAGAGAATTTAACACCACCATGTATTCATTAAAGTTATACAAGCAAAACTATTTAAAAATTTTCGAGGTTCCCTGAGTGATCGTCATAAAACCTTTGAGAAATGTAAATAGCACATGAGTTCTTCATATCTAAAGATAACTACTGATATCATACAAACATTCTAGCAAAATATTTGGGGAAAGGATTATATGGATAACAAGGAACCACTGAAAACTTCTGCAATAGTAGGCTATTTTCCAGATACCTTAGATTGTTGTAGCTAGGTAAATATGTCTATTCCCCTTCTCAGAAAACTAGTACACAATGTGGCTTCCTGAGCTATAGACTTTTTGGAGAGCTGAGTTTATTGATTCAACAATCAAGATGCAACGTAATCACTTATAATAATGGAATTTGTTTATACTATTGGAAAATCTCCCACATTAAATAATTCTGTTTTATGTGGATTTGTAAGCCTTATTTTAGAAATGCACATAGAATAATGTGAACATTGTATAAGCTGAGTAGTATTTTATACCTATCTTCTTTTGTCATATTGACGGTTTTTATTCTAGCCAACTAATAAGGAGAGCAAAACTATATCCACCTCTTTTTAAAATAGAAGATGCCTTTTTCTCTTAGTTGATTGATCCTTCTTTTCAGCTAGACAGAAGATAGATGCGATTTCAGCAGGTGCACTACCCAGCCATTCTACCATGACTTTCTGTCATGAGGACCAGGCACCAGAGAGTCCTCTGCAATGTGCCAACCACAACAGTCTCACAAGGATCATGTTTCCAACCTCATTAGAGACAGAAATAAAACTGTGTCCACTTATGTCATGATTTTCAGGGCCTAGTAAGATATAAACATATCTGCAAATCACACATAGTAGATACTACACTGCAAACCTTTGTAATCACTATAGATTAACTATGAGCACTTTCTTGTTCCCTGTATAATGCAATCATGACAAATATAGTAATTAATATTAATAGTCAATGTGTAGTGAGGGTTCATGAAGATTAAATGAACCTCATTGCCTCTAGGAAGGAAAGTACTGCCTGACACATTGGCCTGTGTGCTCTCATTCCATGGAAGCTCTGTGTCGTCTCTGAATCTGGGGTCCTTGCTATCTCTGCATTGCCTTGGATCCAAGTCCTAATTCTGGGTGTTTTAGTTACTTTTATTATTGGGAGAAAATACCTGATATCCACAAATCAGAGAAGAAATGTTTTAGGTCACAGATGGTAGAGGTTTGAGTCCATAGACAGCGGGCTCCAAAGGAGGGTGGCACAGCAGAGGAGACTCAGCTCATGGCAGAGCAGGCAGAATAAAACATCAGCAGCTAGTCTCCCATTCCCTTTTTATTCCACCAAGGTTATAAACCTAGTGGTTGGTGCCACACACACCTAAGGTGGGCCTCCTGTTTTCAATAAGTCCACTTGGCCACACTCAAAACTAAAGCAATCAGTGGATGGATCAAAGTACTATACAGTCTATTCAGACAGATAGTAATGATAAGCCCAACTGCCTCTTTTACAGGGCAATAATATCATTAAGCTTCTCTTCTGGATGTTTAACAACTACAGTTTACCGACCAAAAATTAGATAAGTAGAGGGGCTACAAGGATAGCCAATGTTTTGGTCCTATCCCTTCAAGGCCAGTTAGGATTCAGGACATAATAGTACCTGTGATGTGACATCCTGTAACTCAGTGGGGTCCCAAATTTTCTGATCAAGGAGATTATGGGGCCACAGAGGAACGTAATCAATTATGCAGAGTGTGTCTAAGGAGAGTCACCTAGAGAGAAAAAATTCTCTCACACTTTCACAGAGAGCAAATTGGTCAACCAATAGCTGTGACTCATCCAGATGGATGACACTGACAAAAGACCCACAAGGTGCTGTACATGGTTTGCTGTACGTGATTCCAGGGTAAATCCTGAGGGGATTTGACTGACCTTCTCAGATATCAAAAAATTCTAGTTTAAGTTACATAGGCCTTGCTTTACCTAGGTCTTAACCATTCAACAGAAAAGTTTAACCATGAGGTATATAAAGTAAAGCTATATTAATATGCTGAGCTATAAAAGGCTCATGTCACCAACTTCGGACAATTGCCAGTTGTGCTGATAACCCACAACTACTATGGACCATTGGATTATATTGGGTTATTTTGTTGACTTCAAGTACCTACAATCTTTGGTCTGGCATCAAATATGAAAAGGTTCTTTAAAGACTCCTCAAAATACAGCTCCTCTTCCAGCAATGGAATATCTATCTCTGACAAAACAAGACCCAAAAAAGGGTGATATAAATAAAGGACCATTTGTGTGTATGTGTGTGTGTGAATATATATATATATATATATATATACACATATATATGATAGTTAGGATAGATATACAGATGCTTTCTCTTAGTTCATTAAGAAGAAAGGTTTGTACTAATGTTATTTAGACAAGACATCATGTCTGCATCTTGTCCTCTGAATAACTAATACGAGGACAACCATACGCAATGTATTAATTATTGTAACTATTATACTAACCTGTTTTGAAACTGTTTTACTGCTATTTTATCTTTTTTCTCATTAAAATGAAAAAACCACATTGCTATACAATTATTACACAGTCTATTATACAGAATCAACACCCATGACCCAGCTACCTTTCAAACCCTCACCTGTGAATGTAAGAGGCTTTGGAGCTACATCTAGACCCAAGCTATAAGACTTGGAATACCTACCTTTGTTATTTCCCTCCTGGCCGTTCCTTGGAAATTGCTTTTATTTCGAGCCCAACCTAAATTAAAAATCAGAATTGCTTTTTATGTGTTCCTGTTGCTGAAAGTAGTATTTGCTGCAGTATAGTGGAATTGCCTATTGACAGTGATGAAAGAAAACTTCCTAAAGGCAGGAATTATGTCAAACAAATAGTAGACCTTTGAGAAATTATGGAGAATCAACTAATGGACTATTTTAAGTAAATCTTATTACTTAAACCCTTACTTCCATACCAACAATAAGCCAGATTATTTTCTTACCAATTATTTTGATACTGCCTTTTGGGCTTTATTTTTCTCCTCTTTAGAATAAATACCCTTCCAAAGCCATTTTAAGTTCTCCCATTTTATTTAACCTTAATTGAAACTTTTATTTCAACTGGCTAGAAAATAAAACTTGTTGAATACTGTTTTTACTAATTTCTGTACTCTTCTTTGCCTAAAAAGAGGAAGACAAAAAACATTAATAAATAAATCTAGATATCAAATTAAAAGCCAGTACACTGAATTTGGGGTAAATGAGCATTGCTTCTATTTTTCAGCAACCTGGCAGCTCAAGGGATTAAACTGTAGCACTATGAGGAGGACAAAAGGAAACACATTTATTATCCTTATTACTGGATCAAAACAAGCAAGATTTTCAGGAAACTTTCCCCGTCTTAAATCCTGATAGTCTTCTAACACAGAGTAATTTACAGAGGACACTGGGAAAAGCAGCGGGCAACATTTTTCTGATATGTTAATGAGAAGAGCAGAAACTAAATTGTATAGCTAATTCTTGCAGCTGCATGTGATGAAAGCTAGTGGTATAGCACTGGAGTGAAATTCAGTGCAGGTGCCTGGTATTCAGTTTGATCAAAGAAGAGTATTTGATTTTCCAAAGAAGCAAAGAGCTTTTGGGCACTTTGGAGACCTATCCGTTGAGTTTGCCTTTAAGAAACTGTTACTTAGAGCCAAAATAACAATTATTTCAAGCATTTCTTCTAGGACAAAAGTCTTTTAGTTTCTAACTGATTTTTAAGTATAGGTACCTGAGATATGAAAAGAACCGTAGCATGTCAGTGCTACCACCTTGACTAACAGAATTAAGGATTCTCCACAGTATTCTCAGCCAAATAGAGAGGTCTTCAAATTTCCAAAATGTGCCTTTTGGCAAAACACATAACAGATAACAAAAATTACTTTTTCTGTTTCGTATCAAGAGCTTTTATGGGACAGAGAGATAGCTCAGTAGCATTAGCACTACCTGGTAAGCTTAAGGTCCCGAGTTCCATGCCTGGTACCACAAAAACAAAGAAAGAAAACAGGAGCTTCTAGAGCATCCATTTGGAACTTACATCTCTAAAAACTTTGAATTGTCATATTTGAAAATCAGAGATGATGCAGCTTTAAGAAGTAACCCAACCAGGAAATGCAAAGCTAGCACCAAAGTCAGTGTCAGGCATAATCTTTACGACCACTTGTAAGGCTGTATTTTCAGAGCAGAAAAGGATGAATGGCAAAATACACCTCCTAATGGATAGGCTCCTCATGCAGTACTATGCCATAGGTGATGCTGTCCCCTACACAGATGGAGAATGTTTGGTGTAAATAACAACTTTGCCTTTCTTTAGTGGCTTTTCTCATCAAATGGTGTTGCTTAAATCCAAGTTTTGAGATGAAACTCACCTATTCCACTATGAGGAACTGATGTGGTCAGGACGTATCAGTCACCTTGCTCACTCTAGTAGCGGAAGAGTGACTGGCAGGTCTCCCAATATGGAGCGTGCTTGGTATATGCACCACAGCACGTTCGGCCCATTCTCATGAGTGGAAGAGCTTTGGTCATTCTGCACGCACAAGGATAAAGGAATCCAAATTCAGATACCACCAGTTGGGGCTAGCGAGATAGCTTGGTGGTCTAAGAGCCTGCCAGGTGAACACAATGACCTGGGTTCAGTCCCTGGCACTGCATGTCATACTGACCCTGGAACCCCAGGTGCACTGTGCCAGCCACAGAAACCAGACATGGTGGTACATGCCAGTGATTTTAGTGCTGGGGAGGCTAAGACCGGAGGATCACTATGAGCCTAAGCTGCGTAGTGAGACCCTGTACCAAATAAATAAATATTTAAAAAAAAAATCAAAGGCCATCACCCTGTACCAAATTAGATAGATANNTAGATAGATATACAGATAAATAAATAACTTTTTAAAAATTCAAATACCATCAATTACGGTTCTGGTGCTCAAAGAAAATGATTTGCCCTTTAGAAAGCACAAAGATTTTCTGCTGTTTTGTGGCCATAAGCTGCAATGTAGAAATAAATCAGTGTATTGTAATCTGCAAGCCATGCATTTGTACAGAATGCATTTTATACATATAGTTAACATTTCAACAATGATAAGTAAATTGAGGAAATATTGATCTCCCTACTGAGTTGAAATAAACAGAATTGTCACCATAATGCAAAGGAGCTTTTGCACAATTGTCTTACCCTATACCAAAAAAGATGGCATAAAAATTATCTTTCATTATTGGCTTGACAGTTTGTCAAGCATTTCAAATGCAGGCCCTTTTTAACCTTTTAATGTTGGAGGTTCTAGACCCAAATTATTTACTGTTTGATATGAGTAAAGATAGTAATTTAAGCAAGGAAAGGGATAAATGAAGGTACTGTCTCCTCCAAAAGAAAGTTTATGGATGATGTGCCTAAAATTTCCATAATCATTATCTCTTTGTGAAGGTTATTACAAGCCTGTTTAGGCAGAGCGCAGTAGTCAGGGTCCAATCCCCAGCGTGCCTCGCCGGCCCTGACCTGGAGGCTGAGATGGCAATTGAGATGATGTGGTGGCGTGCGCTTGTAATCCCAGCTCTTTGGGAGGCTGAAAACAGGAGAATCAGTAGAGTCCAATCTACGTAGTGAGCTCCTGTAGACCCTGTAGATCTTGTCCTAAATATAGAATAAATCAATAAAGAAAGAAGTTATTACTAGCACATGGAGAGGCTGGAATGCCATTGAGATGTGATGTCTTTTTTGTGGGGCCTACATAAAATCTAGATGTGAACAAGGCTACATTCTTTCTGGAGGGCCCAGAGGCTGGGTTTCATTGCCTTTTATCAGTTTCTAGAAACCATGTTTGTGACCACATCTCCAAAGATGGCGTGCCTGTCCAAGTCCTTCCCATGATTCCATTTTGATTTTATTTTGTGTCCCTTTTCTTCTTCACCACCACCCTGGTGAATGCACCGGGTCAACATAAAAAATCCAGGATTATCCCCTCTTCACAAGTTCAGCTGATTGTCAAACATCTTCATTTTTACCCTTCATCCTCCTTTGCGTATGGTAACACATTGACAGGTCCAGGAACCAGGGCCTGCGCACTCATCGGAGGAAAATAAAGCCTTTTGCTACCTTAGTTTGATGACTTGACTTTCTCATATATATTCTCTCTTTAAGCTTCTTTACCATTTGTTGATGTCTATCTTTTGACAACTGCATCTTACCTTTTGCAGGGCACTCCTGTCCCTGCCTATTTTTTCAATCCCATGAGGCCCAGCTTCAGTCATAACAATCCTTCACTTCTATAAATAGTTGCCACAATTTCCTGTCTTTGTTTTTGGAATCTGAGGCAAAGACAGCCCTACTCCTCCCCACAACAGAAGCCAAAATATTTATCTGTTCTGCTCTAACCTTCACTGTTATACTTTATTTGCAAGATAATATTTATTTGCATAATATAGTTTGCTTACATAAGCATCATGTGCATCATTAAGTATGTGATTATTGTCTTCAAGAGTTTGGCAGCTCCTCGGAGTAAAGAAACTGCCTAGATATCATCTGCACCTCTCCAGTGCACAGAGTAAGGCTCTCCAATTAAATAATGTACTTAGTAGAAAGGTCTGTTTTATGAAAAGTGCCTTGAACTGTGTATCTTATATTTGAACCAGATCCACAAAGGAGAATATTATTCATCCTTAGACCACATTTAAATATACTCTATGCATTTTGTCACCCAAGGGATATGATACATAACCCATTATCTCATCCTTTCCATAGTTTTTTCTTAATTGTAGTAGAGACTCAGCAGAGTTTATTGGGAGATACAGCTATGAATATGAGCATCCTAGAAAACGCAAAGGGCTGGGAGGAAAAGAACTAGCCAAAGAGAAGTGTCTTAGTAGCTTTTCCACAAAACACAATACCTGATGCCCATATTTAACAGAGAAGTTTATTTTGGCTCATGGTTCAGTTCCTAGCTGGCTGGCATTAATGTAGGGTGGAAAAGAGTTACTCGGATCATAGCAGACAGAAAGGAGAACGAGAGGGGAGGAGAAGGGAGGGAGACCTCACAGCCCCTTCCAGGCCGGGCACTCACATACCTACCTCTTTTGGATAAGAGTCACAGGACTCTCAGTTTGTCACATGCCCTTAAACCTTATTTTCCTATTGTGCTGTTAAAAAGCATTTGACTTTTTTAATGCTAACCTTGGAATATTCTGCTGAATTCACGCTACAATATTTAAATGGCAATGGAATAGCCATCTCTGACAAAACTAAACAAGAGAGGGGGATATAAATGAAGGACCATTTTGTATCTGTATATTCAAAATAGTTAGGATAAATATGCAGCTACTTTGTCTTAATTCAGTGAGAAGAAGGATTTGTACTAATAGTGTTTGGACAGGATATCATATCTGCATCTTGTACTGTGAATAACCAGTAAGAAGACAACAATATGCAATGTATGAATTATTGAAACTGTCCTACTAATTGGTTTTGAAACTGTCTCATTGCTA
>NDGM011248829.1:0-11838 GCA_002564305.1 Octomys mimax
TTTTTATTTTGGATTCTTGTCAATAGCCTGATGATTTCAATAGAAAGCCATGTTTTTTTTATTAGAAAACAGGAATTAAAAATTTGGTTTGGGGAAATAGTTATTATCTACTGAAGAATGTTAGTAGAAAATGTCTCAGAGTTGCTGGATCTTTTTAGGATGATGAGTTCCTGATTCTCAGGGACTGAAATTTTAGCTGTACTAACTGAGGAAGGACAAGGGCAGAGATATGATCTGATTTGTAAGAGTTTGTGCAGTTTAAATGTTAAATAAGGTCAAAATAAGTGACTATTTTGATAAATACTAATGCAAAAATTATGACTACCAAAAACTAAGATTATAATAATTTGAAGAAACTATTGGCCGTTAGAAAAGTTCTAAATATGCAAATATCACAGTGTACTATTATGGATATTCATTCCCAGCATATTCTATGAGAGCTCAGAAGGGGCTTTTGAAGTATTTATGAGCTATGACATGCTTTATACTGAGTTATCCATAGCTTTTTTAATGTTATTCTTTGACATGTCCACTTTCTTGCCTTTGGTTTAGAAGTGTTAAAACCTCTGAGAAGACAGTATTTCTCTGAATTGTCTGTACTTTCCCTTGCTGTTATTTTTATATTGCATTTATTACAAAGGGAATGCTAAACAAACTCTAGAAAACTGATGAGAATTTTTAAAAATCTCAATGAACATTCCTATAAATTTGATAATGCACATTTATAGAGTCACATGTAAAGCTCTGACTTAGTAAAAAAATGTAACCAATTTTGATCCGTAACTGTATACAGCAACTGTATAATATAAGTATATTGTTTTCGTTTTCTGTGTATTTGACATAGTTTGAGTTATTGGTTAATAAGAGGTAAAATACATTATTGTTATAGTGGGAAGCCATAACATTTCCTATTTTGTTAATTTGCAACCCGTTATGTTGTTAAAATATCATTTTTTTTCCTTTTCACTTTTGAAATTACTCTCAGAGCTGCTAAACTTTCATGAGGACAAACTTTTTTTTGAAACAGCTTCCATGTACTGTACCTTAGATCAGGGCATGCTGGAGATGAACATTTATTTCAAGCAAATCAACATGTTCAGCTCTCATTTTATCAGGATTACAATGTATGATTATAAAATAATTTCTGTCCTATTGAGGAGTTAGCTCAATGTGATCTTCCATCATTAGAAAGGGCAGAATAGCAATGTTTTTGCAGAGGTATGATTGTGCCACTGGAACTCACTAGAAGAGACAGAAATAGAACATCACTAGCCTCTGTAAACAGTTTCAGTTTGATCTGTGTACATGATAAAAATCTTGGCTCCTCAATGCATTTAGGTGCTGTCATAGCTGTTGTTGCCAAATAAGAATGCGGTGTGATGTTATTATAGTAAACAGCACTTAAGCACAGCTGGCAGAATTGATCAGGGCCACATTAGCGTGAACTTCAACAGATGACTGACGCAGCAGAAACAATAACTGAATATGCAAACAGTTCTCACAGTGAATGCTCTAGGGATCAGGCACCATTATTTTTAACTTTGAACAGGGGAAAGGGGCAGATTCGTAACCTCCTTCGTAAAGAAAGGTTCTGGGTATTATGTAAACATCTGACTGCCATTTATAATGGTAGTTAGCTACAATGAAAAACCAAAAGTCTCCCTTGACTATTTACATTCTATTAATTATTAAAGGAGAAAAACATAAACATCAGATAACTTTGTTTAATGTTTCACATAGGATTTTTTGGCTGTCTTTTCTCAATTAATGTTAGTTATCAAGAATTTCTGGTTTAACTTGGACAGCAATGTATGCATTTCATTGATGTCTCCCATCCTTTAATTACTACAAAAGCTAATTGTGTAAACTACACATTGTTATGCTCTTCTTATTAAAAGGAAATATTGTACAAATACTGTATTAGAAAGCGTTTATATGTGATATTTTTATTTTTGTTTTTAAGGTTAATTTATATTTGCTATATTATGAAAAATCCATACAAATGATAGGGAGGACAATTAAATTAACCAGTACTTTCATTTCCCACTTAGCATTTTATTATTGAATTATAAATAAACAATTTGCAGTATTAAACAACAGTTTTATAATGCACTCTAGTTAAGTCACATGTCAAATGAAATGGTATAATGCTTAGATTAGATTATATTGAAAGATCATTTATTGAAATGCTAACTTCTGTCATTCTTTTGCAAGATTATTAATTCCTCTTTTATGTATTCATTTATAGATGAGTTTATGAAACAAACATGAGGGTGATACTGCAGCAATTTAAGACATGTGTCCTCAGCCCAATGACTGGGAAAATAATGAAAGAGGCACAGGCATCGAGTGGTCGTTGTGACTGCTATTGGCATGCTAAGATCACACAGTATCCCAAGTAGCCCAGACCTATCCTTGACAGCATCCTAGAGCAGGAGGTGCTCCAGTGCAGCTGTCGTATGAATGTGGAATAAGGAAGAGGGTGAAAGAGAGCCCGTGGTCCAGGATAAGGGAGGGAGGCAGCAAACTGACGAGGGAGGACCACGGAATCCACCATCCTCATGTTGCGCCTGGCCAGTGGATTGCTTGATATGTATTAGGTGCTTCTGTAAATAGTTGTCTAAAAGACAAAGCACCCAAATAATGCATAGCTCAGTGGAATAAGTGCTTGCCTGGCAAGTGCAAGGTCCTGAATTTGAACCCTGGTACCACCAAAAATAAATAAATAAGTCTCAGATGATGAAAGGTGTTTATTTTTGTCAACTAGGCTGGTTCCATTACTCGTGGTCACCTTGCTTTAATCATTCCTCCACAGTTCCTCGGCTCTACATTTATTTAGCTCTTATCGCTCCATGCATAGCGCTTGTTTTTAAATTAGGGACAATGGTAATAATGCCTGGGATGTTGAGTTGTTGTGAGGCTTAGAGATAAAGTTTATGAAATTTCTGGCCTTTACTTGGGAACAGGGAATGGTAGAAATGACCAACTGTTTCCTATTTGTCGCTCCCTTCAATAACATTCAATTTCTTCAGGTATCATGATTTCATCTGGAAAGGATTCCTTGATTGTTCCTAGGAAGAGCATCCTCAGAAGGCTTATATTTTCCTTCTTCTTATAGACTAAAGCCTTCTGAAATACTGTTAGTGTATAGAGTCCTTACTCTCGTTAAGCGTTATGTTAAATGTGGGGTTTGTAGAATATCTCACACTTTGCTGATGCAATCACAAATTTTATCTGATACATTCAACTTTTTCTTGAGACATTTTCAAACATTTCACATTTTGCACTATGTAGAAACTAGTCACTGAAGAATTTTCAGTAAATTACAGTCTCACTATCTTGTATCTTCTATAATATGGAAGTTATTGGGTTTTGGATTGTTGAACAGAAAAAAAAATGTGCAAATACGTAAAATAACCTGTATCTATAGTTTATCTGGGTAACTTTCATGTTTCAGGTTGCATGGAGGTAAATTAGTAAAATTAAATGATGCTCTGAAGAATTATGCACTAGTGAAGGGATTATCTCACATGCTTTTGAATTTGTTTGATTTGTTTGCTAATAAAAGGGTGCTAATCTTTGAAAGCATGGGAAACCTATTGCCAGTCTGCTCCCACAGGCGGGCACTGTAAGGGGGGCAAAGGTGGCTGTAGTGGCAGGTGGAGAGGAGCCTATGACAGTGTGCCACAGACTTTCAACACTGAGCCCAATTGGAAAGTATGTTCTAGGGATGACAGGAAAATGAGTCCCAGGGTCATCACTCTCATGAGACAATCAGCCCTTTCCGATGTCTCTCCTGTTTCCTTGTTTAAAAATTGGGCCAGCCAGGTACTTGGGGGAAACTGCCTGTAGTCTCAGCTACTCAGGAGGCTGAGGCAGAAGTAGTGCTTTAGCCTCTGAGTTCCAGGCCAGTCTGGCAGCAAGACTTCATCTCAAATAATAGCAAAAATAATAACAACAATCCTGAAATGAGAGCTGAGCTTCTCTTTTTCCACTTATGAAATCAATGTGTTCACTTTGCCAAGGCAATGACAATGTCACCCTAATTCAAGGTGCTTGCTTTTCTTCCATCAATATTGTGTATCTTTTCCTTTTATTCTGCTAATAGAACACGGGTCACTCGTGTTGATATGTCCCAATGTGTATGTAAAAACTGGCCAGTCAGTAAGAGGTGTGGAATTTAGTTTGCATGGCAAGGGTGTCCTGCCTTATTTAATCTAGTGTTGGAAGTCACCACACCATCTCTCTTCTCACTTTTAACCAAAAGTCTTGTGTTTTCACCAGACAGGCTCACATACATCCTGGACAGACCCTTTCTATGCCTTGGGGATGTGAATGTGGACCACAAAAATCTCAGAATACTTACCTGAAATCTATCTAGTCTCTTTGCCCCAAGAAAGCTGTTACAATGCTGTACAAGGACCCATTAAGACATAATTCAATTAGAATCCCATGGGAAATGAGGCTGGGAGCCTGAACTCAAATTTCCTGCTTCCTTCCAGGGACCCAGGAGAGACACTTTCAAGGTAAATATAGCTCCTGAATTTATCTAAATCAAACATGTACTGAAGAAATCCCAGAATCCCCTGGGCTTCCCTGTATGAAGCCCAGCCCGGGCACAAGCACTTTTCATCTGGGAAGCTTCGCTTTAATCATTCTTTCTTATTAATTCTACACAGTGGGCTGACTAAATGGCAGAACCTACTTTGAACCCACATCATTCTAACTAGTGGAATCATAGGTAATGTTTATCTATAAAATTATCCACTCTATATAAAATAGGTATTACGTACATAGTTATTAAGCTAAATCTTTTGGCAATATTTGTTAGATACTGTTTATAATATAGTATATTTTTAAAATACTTTGTTGAGATCTAGTATAAATTGGCATAGTATTAATTTATAATGTACGAGAACATCAAAATTTAACTTCCTGCATTTGTGAAGAACTTAGAAACTTCTATAAACATATATGAGCAATCCATCCAGGTTGGTACCGGATGCTGTTAAGCTCACTCAGATAACAAAAGCTGACCTATAGATACAGTATACAAAACACAAAATATGTAAAACTGTTGCATCTAGGCTTCTGTGCCATGTTATTGCAGTTGAGACAGCTATGCAAATTGTGGATCATGAGAGCATAATTTAATGTTGATTTTATGCTCTTTAATACTGTGAGGTCAAGTACATAAAAAAAACTGTGTAATTATTTTTTGGGGATGCCATTAGTGCAAAGCATTCATTTTTTTTCAAGGCATTGGTATGACTATTATAGCACTCAAACTGCTAAGCCTGTAGCCGAATTTGAAGAAAAAAAGGCAAGAACAAATGAGAACAGATACATTCTTCACTAAGAAATTTATGCAAAGGAATGGTGGGAAGGAAGACTTTCAGAACAAAAGGTATTACACTTCACCTTTCATATTACTCAGTATCGTAGTGTTCAAAAGTGAATTATATAAATATTTACTTTTGTGTTTTACAACAATATTTAAGGTGGATAGTATCATTGCCACCTTATATACAATGACTCAAAATTAAAGATAGAAATTTGCCAAAAGTAACAGAATAAACAAAATAAAGTTTCAAATCTAATTCTGGTCCTTCATCAAACATAATTTTGTTTGGTTACACTTATGATTTATGCTTGAATCTAAGGAAAAACTGTTAGGGCATTAAAGAAAATCTTGGGGTTTGCTCAAGCTGACATATACTTTTAATGTTTTATTTTTATGCGTTTAAAGTAGACTTAGCATTTTCTTCTTTGCATGGGCTCTCATACCATGGTATAAAATTTAATTTATAATTTTTATATGGGCATTCACAAATGTTCCCTCAAGATCATTAATTCTGTGAATTTTTTTTATTTTATGAAAAAAGAGAATAATAATACTTAATACACTATGTATCATTATCTTCAAAGTAGTTATTCAGAGTCCAAGACATAAACCAAAAGGAGTCTCACAAAAAAGAGACAGATTCTCGTGCAAAACTACACTGGTCATACAAATACAACAAATTATCACACATTCTAAAATATTTTGAAACAATAAATTATGTACTTTGGGGAAGTATTTCAACATCTCCCTACTTTCTACTCACCTTTTTAATTTTTTGCTTAGTATTTATAAAGCTACACGCACACACACACACACACACACACACACGCACACACACTCATTTCTTGGCCTATCATTGTCAAAAAAAAGAACTTACTTTTCTCATGATGCAAGAGTAATATACTTATTCCCTGCTCCTATTTGGAAGCCCCACACCAATTTCCCTAATGCATCAGGACTGTCGGGATATTTGAACCTTCAGAACCTGAAGCATTATTCTTTGAGCTCTGCTGTCCGCAAGGCCAGCTCATGCACATTCCTTCCATGTTTCCTCAGCCAAGGCCTTCACCTCTGGATGCTTTCTAGTATTTCTGTCTTCTTGCGTGAGCTAACTGGGGCAGAAGGTGGTGAGAATTCTGAGTGCCTCGTGTGGAACACAGTATTTCATTCTCTGGTGAGTGTCTAAAATTGATGAGCTATATTTCTTTCTCATTCCTAAATTAAAATATATAGCAAAGTGGATAGTTTATCCAAACATTATCATTTCAGAATCATCAAGTGCTTCAACCTTTTATTGTGGCTTTTCTTATCATTTAAGGTGAAACCTCTCATTGCGGTAAAGAAATTTGTTAAGTGCAATGCTTTTAGTGAAATGAGACTTTCACCAAATGTCACAGTAATAAAATTTCCTCATTCACACCTTATCTGTCCTTTGTGCTGTTTAGATTTCGAAATGAGAAGAAAAATGGACCTGTGATCCCTGTGTTAAACTTTCTCTCTTAAAGCTTTCCCAGATTTGGTGTTTCTACGAAAATGATAAAATCTATCCGTAACCTTCAGCATAATAAGGGAAACCAAGCTCACATGAGAACAAATATATCTGCACAATAATTTATTTATTCCAATTGAAAGACATTCAAAAGACATATATATATATATGTATGTATATATATATATATATATCTTTTTCTAGTATAAATATATTATAAAACAAGTGTTTTCCAAACATACATGTTAATTTTTTCTAAAACATTCATTTTTAAAATCATACTGCTTCAAAGCATTTAAGAAATGTAAATCACCTAAATAATTAAGTCCTGTAGCTCCTGATTGGCACAAAATAACTCCAAGGCAAGTTCAGACTTGAATTCAATTTACCAACTCAGAACATCTAGGCAAGATAATTCTATTCCCTTCTTTTTTTCCTATAAGAAAAGAAATATCTACGTTATAGAATTAGTGTAAATAAAAAGTTAAACCTTTTTTTTTTTTTTGAGAAGTATATATCTCGTTGTGTTTGATAATCCTTGCAATAGCAACAGTTGAATTCAGGAAGACTATGTAGTCTTGTCAATATTTCTACAGATGAGTATTTTTATGATTTCTGTCTCCATGTATTATTTCTAGTTGGGCAACCTGCTAAATGTATTTCCTCCAGGCTGGTCTATGTGTCTAGGGCCCATTTTGTTCAGTGTGAAGGGGTTGCCATAAGCACATTTTTCATAGTCTTGTTTAGCTTCCATCTAATGGGTATATATTTCTTTCTCTCTAATTAATTAAAAATTTGCCCTTCTCCCTTGTTTAGCATGCCGCTGTGTAAATACCCAAGATTTCAGTAACAGATAATTAATTTAAAGGGACATCCCTTCAAGAAGTCAGTGTGTGAGTCTTCCATTTGTGACATGAGTTTAGGAGCAGCCATACTACAAGGTACATAAATACCTTTGAAGAAGTAGCACCATGAGTATAATGTGTTAGAATAGATTTAAAGAACAGATTAAGAACGTGAGAAAAAGGAAAGGCAAATTTGCCATTTGAATGTTTTATATACTGATTCCTCCACATACTGATTTGGAACGTCTCAAAAAAAAAAAAAAAAAAAAAAGCACAGGTTGAAATCTTTCCAGCTTATTAAAGAAATATAATGTATAAGATGAAGAAGATAATTTTGAGATATTATGGAAGTCATCTTTAGAAGAGGCTGTAAGAGGATGAAAAACAACTCTACTGGTGGCAAAACACTTTTAGTTTTGATTATTACTCTATTTGGTGAAAAGAAATAAAGATAAAATTTTCCTTGCATTTTTATTCCTACTTCCCTCCAGGGAATAATTATTGTGTAAGAATAGAATTTCAAATTTAAAACTATTCATGCATTTTAGAAATATAGTTCAGGACACTAATCAAATGTTTGCATGATAGGGATTAGCATATTTTATTTGTTAAAATTTCAGTATTAGAGAATTTGGACAATCAAGAATGAAACATCCATGTTTAATTGAGTACTAGGGATAAAAGACCTGTGATTATTTAGCAATTGGAAATTTAACTGAGAAAATACTGATTTTTTTCTTTCCTTGCTTCCTCTTTTATTTTTTTTCTTCCTTCTCACTCTCTTTCTCACTGTCTCTGTTTCTGTCTCTCTCCTTCCTTCCTTCTTTCCTTCCTTCCTTCCTTCCGTCCTTCCTTCCTTCCTTTCCTCCCTCGCTTTCTTCTATCTCTGTCTCTCTCTGTCTCTGTCTTGTTTCTAAAACTGACCAAGTACCATTACCTGACCTATAGCCCCAGCCTTTTTCAAGGTTTTGAGACAAAGCTTGCTATACGACTAGGCTACGTAGCCTAGGCTTCAGCTTGATCTTAATGCTTCAACCTTCCAGTGCTGGGGTTGACATCACAATCCTAGCTGAAAAATAGTAATTTCTTCATTGCGTTTTTGTAGAATATAAGTGAAAGCTTGGCTTTCAGTGACTGTATTGGAGTATACTAGCATTTATTTTCCTTTTAAGTGAGTACATGTAAGATAATACTTTCCTATCCATTCTTGGCTATGTTGCTTCTTTTTCCCCAAGTCCCTGAATATCTTAAAAATAGTAGAAGAAAACTTATTCTGAATAAAGGGACTTGGGAATGGTAATTATTTATTTCATATCTTTATTCTTTGTATCTGCTTAATACTTCTGCTTAAATATATAAGAAGAATTAACTTGCATTTTAGTTTTAATATGGAAAATAATCTTATACACACATTTTCAGGGGCATCATTAATTTTATAAAACATTTAAGGAAACATTTTGTTATATATTTTGCTAACTGCAATAAAATATGAAAATACAGTATTAAATTGATTAAACAAGTGAATTTCAGAATTTTCTCCCAGTTAAATATTTCAATTCCTTTTTTTTTTTGCTTAAAGACGCACTGTCCAACAATAATATAGAATTGACGCCAATTCTGCAAAAACAATACAATGAACAAAGTTCTTAATTGATCGGTGTTTTTAAGCCAGTCTGCCCTTATCAGCATTATCTCATGGAGCACTTCCTTCCGGGCACTTTTCCTTCCAATAATCAAAATAAAAAATCAATTATTGAATGCCTTCCAGGGGCTTGGTACTCTGCAATAGAAGGGTATGCCAAATACTTCAGGTGTAGTTTCAAGGAACCCGTTTGAACTTGCGTGGGAAGAGAGCATGTTTAGAAAAGTTCAACTTGACAAGAAAATGGAGTAATGAAAACAGCATCACAAGGTTGAGAACACAGGAATATATGCTCTTTTTTCTCTGACTTGTTACCATTACTAGCTTTTTGTAAGAAAACTAATACAACTTAATGTTTCACTAAAGAATATATCCTACCATGCTTCTGGGGGCTCTTTCCTGTCATCTTCAATCACAGGAAACAGGAAGTCATATACTTCAGTAGAGAGTTTCAGCCAAATGGGAGGAAGATGGTTTTCATTTTAAAATATTTTAAAGATGGTCAAATAGTACATTCAAATCATTGTTTTCTAAATTTACTTTTTCACTGCAAAAAATGACAACGCATTTTACATGGAGTTTTCATGTGACAATGTGATCAATTTGATGAAATTCCAGTTACTGTTTAGTTTAAAATGATTATTATGTAGTCAGAAGTGACTACTCTAAGATATTGGATTCTCTCTCTGTCTCTCTCTCTGTCTCTGTCTCTCTCTGTCTCTGTCTCTCTTTGTCTCTCTCTCTCACACACATACACATGCACACACGTGCACACACACACACACATGCATGCACACAATACAGATAAGGCAGTAACATACAAAACTGATTCTTACCTAGTATCACAATCAATGTTACTTTATGATCTGACACCTATTTCTTTGATCATTGTTCTACCAATATGAATTGCTTTAGCATAATTAAAAAAAAACTTTCATTTGCACAATAGTTTGAAATATAAGTAAACTTAAGTTCTTGGATGTAACCCAGGGATATAGCAATGTCCTACCACTTGCAGGGCTCTGAGTTCAAACTTTACCACTATACACACACACATACACACACACCCAAAAGCACATACACACATGTGGACATGTATGCAGGAGATATAAGTAAATCTGAAAGTTACTTAGGAATTTTAAAGAAAGTAGTGCAGAATTTGGTTTTATATAATTTTAAATTTTACTGTAGTATGCACACTCTAGGGATTTAAATATTTCATTTGCATGCCATCATGTTAATTAGTTTTGAAATATCAATATAAATGATGGGCATATTTTAGAGAAAAATACTCGTTGAAGAAAAATTTTCTTAAAGTAATTTTGTTTTACTTTACAGTAAATTCTTCATTGATTGATTGATCAAGAGTGAATTATTTGGAATTCATTTTATTTGATGTAGGTAGTAAAAAAAATGGCCTGAAGAAGATTTGCCAGATGTGTGATTTGGCTGTCTTCATCAGTCCTGAGAAAACAGAGTGAGTAAAGGATAAATCCAATAGACGTCGAATTACCTTTGCGTGTGGGATTCTAGTTAATGAGACAATGTCTGGATGCAATTATTTGGAAAGTTCTTGACCTTTTATTTGTACAAGTTGATATAATTATGATTTCATGAGGAATGGTTTTGAAATTCTTAAACCAATTTTAGGCCTGTGTTTATATTGTGTCTGTTCCTTCAGAAATCCTGGAAATACTTTCTACCTTTAACTTTTACACCGTATCTTTAACAGCTTGTGTGATTAGCTGCACAGAATTTTAGTTTCAGATCTCATTTCAAATAATCATTGTTGTTTAGTTAAAAGAGAACATGTACAATAGTCTGTGATCTTCAATTCAAACACGTTGCTGCTATTTGTGTTTAGTGATTAAAAGATACGAAAAATAAATACATGCAAAAACAGTTCTTAAAGGACCTACAATCACACTTCACAGTTCAGTGACAATTGCCAAAGCCATCTCAGGCTCATGGCGCGATGGTACTAGTGGCTATACCTGTGTGTGCCTTGGGAGGAGTTACAGCGGGGCAGTCTAATGGAGCTGCTCTGTAGGTGCCAAGCGCAACTTTAGGGAAGACAGTAGCAAGAAAATGGAGTGTAAGTTTCCTCAGTAATTTTCCTACAGATTACAGGTTGAAAGACAGTATCCTGAATATATTAAGTTTAGTAAACTATATTGTAGAGCTTTTAATTCAGTGTTTTAATTTAAAATTTCTTGTGTGATTTTTCATTATATTTCTACTGAACAATGTGACTCATCTTCCTTACACATTAATACTTTTAGTCAAGAGTCCCTCTCTTCATTGATCAATTTCTTACATTATTAGTTGACTTTCTCTTCTTTTTATCTGTACTATGGCTACAATTTCTTATTTGTTTGCCACCACAAAAATTTGCAAGTTTCTCAACTTTGCTTAAAGTAACCAAGAACTCCTGGGTTGGCAGTTTTTCTTTGTTCATATTTTCTTTCTTTCTTTCTTTCTTTCTTTCTTTCTTTCTTTCTTTCTTTCTTTCTTTCTT
>NDGM011248829.1:11888-30852 GCA_002564305.1 Octomys mimax
TTTCTTTCTTTCTTTCTTTCTTTCTTTCTTTCTTTCTTTCTTTCTTTCTTTCTTCCTTCCTTTGTTCCTATCTCCCTTTTTTCTTTTCTTTCTTTTTCTATTTATTTATTTGTTCTTTTTGGACAGAGGTTTTTGCTATGCAGTTAAGGCTGGCCTTGATCTGTTTGTCTTTTCCAGCTTTTCATAGTTTTGTTTTCAAAAAATTTATTATATTTGTCTCCAACTTATCATTTGATCCTCTTCTTAAATATTATTTCTTACTTGCATTTCAAGCATAGCTCTCTCAATCCTTTCATTGACTGCTAAACTCAGAGACAACATGGGAAAAAACTCCCTCCTCACTCTGTTCTGAAGCATCTCATTTGGCCTCTGTCCATCCAAGTTGAGGTAACCTCTTACTCTGTGGAGAAGTGGTCCTCACAGGAGAATTATTTCCTTGAAGATCTCTTCTTAATGCTGAAAATATACCAAGCCTTGCAAATAATTGGGGTCAATCAAGAGCCAGTTTTACTTAAAATATCATAGAGCTAATGATTTGAATTATTATCTCTCTATGGTGACTTCTAAATATGTCACTCTCTCTCCAGAGCATGAGTAGCACTTCCCTAGTTATTGGATGAACAGGACATCTGAAATCCACTACCATCAAACTATATTAGAAGCTGAAGTTATCTCCATGTCTATCTTGTTTTTCCTTCTGTTTCCAACAAGATCACTATGTTCCAGCCAACCAGGCTGCAATATTTTCAGTTGTTATTAATAAAATTTCCTCACTTGACCTTTACTTCATAAACTATTAAGCAGTGTTGACTACAACTTTATGTTCTCATAATTACTATTACTCTTCCATCTAACATAGAGTGTTGCTACATAGCTTGGGAAAACATGGGCCTCAGTGCAAATTCATTGGTAAATGTTATTTGTGCTCTGTGTCTCCATTTATGATTGAAACCAAATTGACAAAAGAAAGGAATGAAGCAAAAACTACTTGAATAGCTACTGACTGGTTGTAAAAATAAAGATGTCCAGTTAAAAAAATTAAGGCTTTCCATGAACTCTTTCTAAACTGCATTTGTGTTTACCTCTTCTCCAGTTTAAACACATCCACTAACTTGAACTACTTGTCCTTTTTCATAGTCCACATTCTGCGGCTTTAGTCACTTTCATTTATTTGTCTTTCTCTCAGCACCCTGTGGCCTCAAGTCCCTGTTCCTTATCCGCAGACATCCTGATCCAAGGCCCACCACTGCTCCAGAACAAACTCGAAGCCCACCTTCTCTGAATATAGCTTGATGATTTCATACTGTCTCTGCCTCTGTTTTGAACTCTGATAGCTTTTTCTTTTCAACTTTAGAATGTTATTTATCCCATTACATATGGTGCAACAATTTTCCATACATAGAAGTTTTCAGTGTTCTAACAGGATCCATGTGGAATTCCTTTCAGTACTAGCAAGCTGAACATCTAATATTTAGTACATTGTGTATTATAAAACTCATGTAATTATGTAGATGAAAATAATTGTTTTCAAAAAATTATATATCTATTTGGTATAGGGTCTCACTATGCAGCGCGGGCTCACAGTGATGCTTTTGTCTCAGTCTCCGCAGATCTGAGATTATAGATGTGCACCCTATGCCCAGTTTCAGTGGTTGACTCAGCTCATGGGGCCAGCATGGCATGTGGTAGCAGAAATCAAACTCAGCTGTTTACACTTGCCAGGCAGGCACTTAGACCACTAAGCTGTCTCCCTAACCCATGACATTAGTTAAGAAAATATGCTGTTGCAGATGCAATCCTATTGTTACAATTGTGTAAAACCTATGTATTCCTCTAGATTAACTATTAAGAGAAGAGATAGGTATTTCATTTTCTTATAAAAAGGAAAAATATTCTTTGAGAATGTTAGAATGCTTCATTTTTCACCTCTGTAATCTACCATCTAAACTGTACTAGAGCTATTCCGCTTACCTTTCTGTAATATATACTTCTATGTTTATCTGTTTTCGAATTTATTTTCCTCATTATGAGGGCTTTTTCTTTTTTTTCCCTCATTACAGAGGGACTTCTCTTTTTAAAAATGTTACCAGAATTTTCCATGTGTCTTTCTGGTTCACCAATAAAATTGTCCCGATGTTCAATTCCTTTGACATTACACCTTGTACTCGAGTGGGGGTGTGTTGCCATGTACTTAAGTACTTAATTTTTTAGTGAATCTTACTATGCTTAGTCATGATTGTCACCTGTTATACAGAGAGTCACAAACAACCTAGACAATACTCGTTCCCATCTTAGAACTTTGCTTTTCAATAATAGCACTTCTTGGGTCACTAGAGACAGTCACAGCTATTTGCAAAGGCCTTGATTCTTCAAAACTCTGCCATTTCTTGGGGTTGGTGTCTATTCACACACGCATACTTACTCTCTTACAGATGCTTCCATACTCTATTGAGGCAGCTTAATAATTTCTGGTGGCCAGGACTAAAAAGGTACTTTTAAAAAGCATTTTATATGACCTCTCAGTAAAAATTGAGGTGGGAAATAGCCAACAGGCATTCACTGCTGCCATTTGGAGGTTGCATTTAAGTTTCCCTGAAAGCCACAGTCTGGCTCACATTCATGTAATTGTTGAAGCAAATTTCTGTTCTATTGTGTTATAGGAAATAGATTGCATTTTAAACAAAAGAAGTAAAATTTTGTAGTCAGTTATTCCATGGGGAGTAAGAATAGCTGGATTCTTTTCCTCAGATTCTAAATTAGTAGCTCTAGTGCAGTGCTGAATATCCACGCCAGTCCAAACAATAATTACACCAAGTAGCAGCTTAATTTAAAGCTAAAACACAATGAACACTTGTGATACACCATTTTTCATGTACTATTTATAAGGATCATGCCTTTTCAAGGGATCTTGTCACATGATTAAGAGATACTCTGGAAGTGAAATTTATAAAGAGGATTCTAGATGAAGAGAAGGATATTAGTAAGTACATGTTAGTGGAAGAGGTCATGGGGATAAAAAGAAAAAGACCTGGAGAGAGATGATACCAGGATGGGAATTTGGGTCCAGACCATTAAAAGATTCTAGTGTGAAGCTCAAGGATTTGGAAATATCATGTAGGAGGTATTTGGCAAACTGTTTTTGGAAAGGGCCAGGTAGTAACTATTATAGGCTTTGTAAGCTGTATGGCCTGTGCTGCAACTGTTTGACTTTGCCACAGTAGAGGGAAAGCAATAGATAATGCATAAACAAGCAACGTGGCTGTGTCCCAATAACACTGTTTTAGAAAAGCAGGTAGGCAAGATTTGGCCTGCAGACTATAAACGGCTGGCCTCTACTGTAGGGGGTAGAGAACCAATTGATGGTTTTTAAACAAGCAGAAGAGATAATTAAACTAAGGCTTCAGTAGGACAGTAGAATGAACAAAACCTCTAAAGAAAAGCTGAAAGCATTCATGGAAAACTCACTCTGGAATGAAAGAAGTGTTCTTTTCTACTCCTGAGTTTGGATGAACCAGGATAGTGATGGAATACAGGTCGGAGGAATTGTGGCAGCTGGAATGAGAGATCCAATGTGGGCAACATAAATTTCATGAAAGTGAATCTAAAATTCCTCATTAAGAGTTCAAAATGACACATTGAACAACATTAGGTGTGAAAATTATTTGTAGATCTTAATAGACTACACAATCAATTATGAGTTGCCAGTTTGGAAAAAGCATGTTGAAGGAAAAAATACTGAGGTGATTTCAGAAGAACTTTAGGAACTATAAAGGCTGCAATTAACTGTGCCATTTCAGTCTGTTAATAACTTCAGAAGAATGTAAAATACAAGTTTTTCTCTTTATAGAAAAGGAATCTTCTAGAATTGAGGGGTGAATGTCTTTAAAAAGTATAGTCAGTTGGATTGAGCGTTTGCTCCTAGTACTTCTTAATACTTTAATCCCAGCCAATTCTAGCATTAAAGTCTATTCTATTATTTGAATGTTAATGTTACATCCATGGAGGTAGGGAAGATAAATTGGCTATATCGCCCTTTCTAAAATGATCAAGAAATTAAGGATAAGGACAGTTATGTGTCTTGATTAGAGTCATGTTAGATGCTAGTGTTAGATCCAAGACTAAAGCTTTGTTCTGTTGTAAAATCTAGGCTTTTTTACATATTCACATAATTGCTCCTTATGTAGATTTTTCTGTATATTGACATGTTCTTGAAAGAATATTGCATAGAGATTTCTTTCATAGAATTAGAACATCTGCTAATATTATAGGACTGTTAATCTTTACAATATCCCTTTGTAAAATAGATAAACTACAATTAAGTGGTAATGGCTAATTATTATGAATGTGTTCTGTTTAGAAATATATGTGGACCGGTTTTATCTGGCAAATTAAAATATATAAGTTTAGTTTTCTGATGCACACACATTTGCATATATACAGTGTGTAAATAACACATTTTAATTCGATGACTATTTAAGAAAAGAAAATGCTTTCTAAATGAATGGCTATTTTGACTTTATAATCATGACTACTGTGCTTATTGCAAACATATCAAGAATTAGGAAATTTGTGATGAAAAACATATATTTTATACAATTTTATTGTATCTATAGTCTTAGCTTTTAACCTAGGAAAAAGAAATGTGTAGTTCAAGTATTTGATTCTTCTCGGAGAACAGGTTTGTGCAGAACACAAGAGGCTAGTAGCTTCAGGTAATGACTTTTGGCCTCCCTTGGATCTTCTGCTCTTTAGATTGCTTTATTTTCCAGTTATAAGATTAGTAACGCTGATCCGCCATTATTGTACTCTGAGGAAATGACTTCAGTGTTGTATGTTCCTTTAGAAAAGTGACATACGTATAAATCATAACTTGGCAAGAATGTTTTTGAGGCCAGAAATAAGATGTCTATTCCATAGTATTCAATGATACACTGCTAAATCAAAGCATTATTTAAGTGAAGTTGGAAATAGCCACATAGATTTCTGTAACTCAGGTACCCATCAAGTTTAATCTGCTTTATAGCTTTATAGATGTAATTAAGAAGATTATTAATTTTACTATATGTTGCATAGTACTGATTACCTCCAAAAGACAGAAAACCTCATCACCTTACATAAATACAGTAACGATTGTAAATTCACATGCCAATTTTATTTTCAACAGGTCTAAGCAAGTTTCATTCTGTTGTGCACAGGCATCTCTTTGTACCTTGTTATTGTCTTTTGCAGATTATGTAAGCGCAAACACTTAATAGTAGTAAATATGCAACATAAATAACAATGTGCTTGCATAAGAATGATTTTATGATATTTTTATTTTATGGATATCAGTCCTGAACACTGACAATGAATTAACATGGATTATTAGTTGAGATCATTGCCATGTTGATTCTGTTTTTAGTTTATTTACTTTTCTTAAACTGGAGCAACATCTTATTTACTCTTTGTTGTGTATCTTTGGACACAACTGTGTTTTATAATTGCATGCTTGAAATGAAATTCTAAAGAATCTAGATTCCTCCATTTCTTTTGACTTTATAATCTCTCATAATTTCCTACTTGTGACCTAGAATATGACCTTTGGTTTAGAAATACAAGGCAAAATCTGATTATCGATCAGAGCAAGAATATAAAATCACTAAAGCATATTAATTTCTGCAATAAAATAGTCCAAATAAATTTGTATTCTGGAACACGAAATGACTGCACAAAATCTGTACAATTTTTTAATGCAAAATGGCTAATTTAAATGAAGTGTCCTAAATAATCTGAGGAAACGTTTTCCCATCTCTCCTTAGACTACTTTGTGTCTTTCACTTGGGATCCTCAATCAATTTGAGGTGAATTCTTTTATGGTCAAACTCAATAAAAAAAAGATCTTTCCATGTGTTTTTCACTTACTTTCTGCTAAATTGTATAAGATAGCTCATTATCATATTCAATTTATACTGTTTAAAAAAATCTCAACAACAAAACAAAACCCAAACAGGTGGTTTGTATTGAAGAACTAAAATAAGCTTTATTATTATGGACTAGGACAATTCTCTTTCTATTACACATTACTTGGATAGAATAAAGTAGACAGCTCATGCTGAGAAAACTGAAATGTGGAAAAAGCAAGAGTTAAAAGACAGACAATACACTCAGTAGTGTCCCAGGCATGGGTCCCTGAAAATGATGACGAACCATCCAACTTGAATGAATAAAAGCATGGGCTTATCTGTTGTTTGCTTTCACTTGTGAAAGTCATTTTGTAAATTGAGCATGCTAACAATTTCATCTTTCTGATTAAATTTATAAAAGCATTTATTTCTCCTTAAATGTATTAAAAGGGGTGAGTGGAAATTATTTTTATTGCAGAACACTTTTTTTCTGAAAGCACAGTTTTTATAAAATGAAAATATTTATAATTATTGTGGTATAATCCTTAGAATCTCTAATTTTCTTTGCTTACAATTTAGTATAAATAGATCTTGTGTCATAATTTAACACTTAACCCATTAATACAAGATGTCTGGTTCTTAATTGGGGGAATTCTAGTTTTTGGTTTAAAATTTTTGTTTTCAAATATAAATCAGATTTTGTGTTTCCAAGTAAGTTCTCTGAATATTTGTTGGAATAATGCTTTCTTTTTAAATTAAGGTATATGTACTACATAGAAAATTAATTTTGATGAAAAACATATTTTCTTATTTTTCCCTTTAATATATATAATATATTATTTGAAGAGCAATGCCTTTTTAGAGTGCTGATACATCCATATATTTTAATTGTGGAAGTCCTGGACATGAGGAGTGTTTTGCATTAAATTTTGTACCTGATCACATGCCTGTTGGAAGGTTTCCAGAGTGTGGTCTGGAAGAACTGTTACTTCCAACTTGTGCCACTGAAATTAAGATCTACTCCCCAGAGAAGACAAGTGAATTAACACAGTATGCTTTATGCACAGTGAAAACAAACTAATCTATGTTACCACTTTGGTTAGAACTATAGCATATATTTGTAGCAGACTGAATGCACTGTATTTTTCTATGAAAAACAGAATCAAAAATTGACTTATTTTACTTTGTTTTAGGTGTTTTTGAAATGCTACGATTCTCTGAAAGCTAGGGTGCTGTGCTGACCACAATTCCAAAATAGTACTTTCTTTGGCCTGTGTATTTCCTTATTTTCAACTTCTCTTTTTTGCATGAAAGATAAGCTGATTATTGATAGCAAAAAATTTACATGAAAAGCAACAAACATATAATTTACCTCTGTGTGTACCAAACTCAGTGTAATATACAGAAATCATTAATGCTTTATCATTAGCAAATAAATAATAATCATTCAGACATGAAAAACTATTTGAAGACTAGATTTTCGTGATGAAGACAGGAGAAATAATAGAAATCTGCACCAGGGCTGTTGATATATCTTGTAGGAAATATCTAGGAAATTAGATTAATCAAGGAGCAGACATTTGGAAGAAAGTTTGTGTGAATGCCTGACAGTCTTGCTCTTTCCCTCATTTCAAATGTTGGCAGGGTAGCAGGCAGCTCCAAGGGAAATGTGCTCCTTTCATACTTGAGTAATTGATGAATTGTATGCAATATGCAAATGAGAATCCATAAATCTTATGAATGACAGCTTAATTTATGTGAGCCTTAATGAATGCAGGATTAGATTTTAATTAAATATCCTCAAAGGCACCCTGAGTAGTAGATTTTTTTAAGCCTTGTTTTTGAAGACTTGTTTCTCAAGCAGTGCATTTTACAAAAGCAGAAAATCAGACAAAAAACTTAGCCTATATTTTTATACTGAGCATTGTTTCATTTTACTTAAAAAAACAGCAGATCAAGTGATAAGTCCTCAACAAAATATGTACCAATGTTTTTCTTTTCTACACATTTCACTAAATTGATTACTCCTAATTACTGGTGGCCTCTGATATCATATGCTATTTTTAATTATAAGAAAGTTATTAAAAGTTTAACAAAAATACACTAGAGCTGAAGAATTGCTTAATAAAAGATTACATTATATAGATAAACACTTAAAATATCAAATCTAATTTGAAAAATAAGGTCTTCTTAAGTACTTTTTCTTTTCTAGATTTGCCTCTCTGGACTACATCTAATGATTTAAGATGATAAATAAGACTATTTCATACATAATATTTAATAAGGAGAATTGCACACTGAAATTAGACTGAAATCATGTATACTCCTGTGGGTGAATTACTGCCTTTATTCACTTTAATGTTGTGAATATAGCTTTTTTAATTGATTGCATATTAGATTCAAAATACTATTTCACTTTTCTATTAGGCATCTATTTTTTGAAATAGAATTTAATTTATGATTAAAAAGAACATTTTATTTGTGTTTGGAAATCTGGACATTTATTTTGCCCATTTGCAATATTTTGTTGTGAAATCACAGACAGTTTACATTTTTAGTACTCATCAGTTGTTCCAACAAAATCAGTTTTCAATGCCAGAAGTAAAAATATCTTTTAGAGTTTGCTCATAGTGCTTTGTGACTGTAAGTTTGAACAATCACACTTCTCCTTGTGTGTACTGAAGTTAAAACAGCTTAAAAATGTAGTTTACTCACCTAATTTCTGCTATACTGGTGTATGATTTAAATCTTGCTAATCAAAGTCTTGGTCAACATTGAGTCTTGATGATAGGAGGATCAGTGAAGATCTTGAACCTTGCGTGCATAATTTGAGTGGATGACTGTGTATTCATTTCTGATTTGGAAGAATCTATAGACTTAAATGGGTTTTATAAGGGGATTCTTTTTCCTAAAAGATAAACTACTACACTGTGAAAGACAGTGACAAACACATGATTTTTGAACTGTCTATGTGAAATCAAATTAAAACACTTAATCCAATGCCTTTATAAATCGAGCATTCATAAATTATCAAAGTTGTCTAAACATACTCTCCTTAAATCTATTCATAATTTTCAATGCTGAATTAATTTTCAGAGCAAAAACCAAGCAAAGTCTCTTCAACTTTGTTTCATTAATTATCATCTCAAATATTGTGAGAAATTTAAGAGTTCATTTTCTGTCCAACATATTCTTAATGTATTTATTTGCAGGATATATTCTTAGCAAAGTAAAATTTAAATACACTACAAGCCATGATGATACATTCTATGTATAATAAATATTCAAAAATATTTTAGAAAATGTCAAAACTTCACTCCAAAGCTGACATTTTAAACAGTTGAACCAATTATGATTTTATCACTGTATTTGCTATGAGTTAGAAAGCAAATGTATTTTATTTTAATATTAAAATTAAGATTCACAGTGAACTAAAAGGAAGAATTAACCTTCCCATAAGGATTTCCAGGAGAAATTTTTAATAGGGTTTCGTATTCTGATCAAGATATAGTTACCTTTTCTGTCTTATATCTTCCACTTTTTGCCTTTCACTCAACTTAAGCTATGCCTTCATTGTCTTACAGAGTACATGGCTTAAAACAGTGTGGAGATGCCTTTTGACAAACATTTTTTAAAAGACAACTCTTTTACATTATTTTGTTGAGGCTTGTTTTTCTAGAAGTATTTCAAGCCTCTTATGCTACACTAATTTCATTTCCAACTGAGTTATTTTCAACTTTTGTTTTTTAAATATTTAAAAAATTTTTATTTGCTTAGAGATTTTGTTGGGATCTATATCTAAACTATATTCTTTGTTGACTGTTTTATTCTTTGTTTAAACTTTGGTACTTATTGGAATTGTTAGAATTGTTCCTTCCTAAAAATAATATTATACTTGGTTGTGGTTTACATTTCTTATAATATAGGGATCAATATAGATGAAAATTTCTTAGTTGAGTAGTTTTAGATTTCCAAATATATGAAAGTGTTATTCCCTAGTGGGGTCTTCATTAGAACTGATTGTAACTTTCTTATACAAAATAAAAATAGCCATAAATCATAAAGTATCTTAGCTGCAAATATTTTTTCATAATTTTGTTATTTAAAACACTAAATATTACTTTCATGTATTATTAAAGCTAACATAAATTTCCTATCTTTCAAATATAAATATTTTGATAGTGAAATGATTTGTCTATTTTGCTAGGTGCAAAAATAAGAAAGATTTAGAAAAGCCAATTATGTGGTATCTATCTTTTCAAGGAGTTATTTTGAATAATAGGTTAAAGAGGTGGTTTGATATAAGTTTTGATTATTTTAAGCTTTTGTATTGATCAGAGAAATTTAGAATTTTAATTTTTTTTTTTTTTTTTTTTTTTTTTTTGGTGGAACCGGGGATTGAACTCAGTCACTTGCGCTTGCCAGGGAAGCGCTTAGTCCACGAGCCATTTCCCCAGCCCCTGTGATATACTTGATACATAATTTTTAAGCATAATAATTCTATTGGCCCATTTAGTAAATTATATATGATAAAGGACAAAAAATTTGCCCCTCATTGAAAATTAATAGATGGAACTGTGCAAGTTTTTAAATTGTTTTCAATTTAATTTTGAAGGTTTGAAAACATAAAATTTCTTTTCAGTTGAGGTAAATAGGATCAAAGCAAGTAACTCCTTATGAGTTTCTATGCCATAAGTGCTCGCTTTATTTTGAGAATTCACCATTTGAAATACTTCCTGTTAGATATCAATCTGTATGCTTGCCTTTCTTAGGTATCACTGAATGATCACATTTTGTTTTCCATATGGAAAAGACTTTACCCTCACCTGAGAATTGTTCTACCAGCCAATATTCTATAAGGAAGGTGAAAAAAAAACCACCAAACAATAACTTATTGTTTACATTGCTATGAACTAATGTGAGATTAATGTGAGATTAGAAGATGAATTCAACAAAATAATTCATTAAAAGAGATGTTACTTATTGGGTCAAATGCAAGTCAGCAATAAAGAGGTTGTAAACATTATTGTGCAGATACCTAATTATTTGTACTATCTAAAGTTACACATTACCTTAAGACCCAACAGCAGGTATTTGGAATACCACGTTCATGAAAATCCCTTTAGTTGATTTCAGTTTATTTAGAATAGATTAATGTATAGCTCTTCTCTGGTTTTGATGCCATATTCCAGGGGAAAGATGGAAGCAAGCCTGAGCAGTCCTAGCTCATCATTTATAGAACTATTTTGATGGTGATGGACGATTGCCATGCAATGTCCAAGTAACAGTTATTTTAATCGCAGCCCCAGTCCCTAGCTCTGAGGAGGAGCTCCTCAGAATACGCCTTCTTTCATCAGGCCACAGCCCCAAATTAATCCTATATGTTTTGTGAGAAACGATAGACACCAAGTCCAGAAACTTGGTATATTCGCTGTCAAATGCCAAAACAGAAATCCTGACTCAAAATGTAAAATTCATTCTTCATTTTGTGACTGGCCTTTCAGTTCCTTGTCAACACATTTATAATTACTGTTTTTGTATAGATGAAATACTACATGAGAAAATGATATAAACATTTGGATTCATAAAACTTTGTACATTGAGATGTGTGTCATGCTCACCATGGTAGTATTTTAAAAATATTATTACCTTGGAATATCCTCTTCATAATTTTCAAGTTCTATCGTGAAAGCTAGTAAGCAAATAATTCTTTGGTATTCATTGTGACTTAACCATAAATGGTTGCAATTTGGAAATCAAAGGAATTTTGAATATAAGGTCTTACTTATTTTATCTCATATTCTTTAAGAGGGATTGTTGTTTTATGATTTAAGAAAACAAGCAATACTATGTCTTCTCTGCAAAAACATAAAAATCAAATAGAAATGAGCATCACTAACAACCTCAATGAGATTCAAATAAAGAGATTTATTTTGTTGAGGAGAAAAAAATGATAAAAACTTACTGAACTTTTTATATTCATCCCACATGTTACTCAGAAAATCCAAAAGGAAGATGGCTTCTTCATTTCCACCTTGACTCTGTTACCTATTCACAATATCAAAACTCATTGATAACAAATGGCATATGCTGATTGTTTACTCCTAAGAAATATTCTTTTCTAAGAAAGTAATTATTCATACTCTGAAGTGAAAGCCTATAGGCACAGACTTATAATTATCTAATAATATAATTCCTAATTCTACTTATAAATATATATGGCCACGTTATGTATACTGTTCAGAATGATTACTAGATCATTCAGAATAATGTTCATGACGTACATATCTATATGGCACTTACAAAGTGAAATACTTTAAAACATTATTAATAACTTTAAAAATCTTGTTTTAAATATTATTATATACTGATTTTTTCTCCAAAAGTTTTAGAGAATAAAACTGCTACTGGAATATTTAAATCATTTTATGAAATCACACTAAATAAGATTCTAAATTTAAAAACTCACTGTACTGAATATATAGAGAAAAATTAAGAGGAGGTGAGTACTGGTTCTCTTTTATTCCTCATAGGACTATTGTGGTTATTTTAGATCATTTGAAATAGCAACCAAAAGTTAAGAATGGGTTGATCCTGAGTTGTAACATTGCTATGTGAAGCCTCTAAAACCCAGCTGCTTTTAATGTATGCAAAATCAGGTAATTACAAAATTTGGAATGTTGCTAGTAACTAAATGAGTAAAAGTGATGTTGAAGTGTTTGGCCCTTTAACTCAGAGTCCTTGGAAGATGAAAATATGTTCATCTCTCACCTCCCCTAGTGATAATTATCATTGTATTGTTGGATCAGATTTCTTGACTCTTGCGTAATTTAGCTCTGTCAGCATTAATCTCTTGGCTGTTCACATCAGTGGAACTAAGTGTCTGTTTAATATTATGGAGGTTAGGTGCTTGTCATCCTGGCTGGGGAAAAACACTGAAAAAATTTCCTATGATAAATGTCTGAGCATTTATGATATAGTGAAATACTGGTTGGAAAAAAATTTGCTTTCTTCGTATAGATTAGTGTTGGAATTGTTAGATTACTTTTCTCTTTTTTTGCAACTAATATTATTATTGCTCATCCTATGGCATTGGCAACAGGCAATAGCTGTGAATCATGAAGTAAAAGACTTACATTTGCCTTTCACTATGCGATGACAGTTACATTTGTCAGTGTGTAGGAACATTCTGACAGGTGTGAAGGAGAAGGGCCGGACACACACTCACCACTATAAGAAAATGAACTGCTCGACAAAGACATCATAGCACTGATAAGGAAAGTTCAGAGAATATAATTTCTCCTATTATGTATCATTTTATTACCTTTATGTTGATCCTGATTTTTTATATGGATAAAATCATTACAAAGGAAGATTTTTGTATATTGTACCTTTATTTGAATATTATCTTTATATGAAGGACTAGTTAGCAGGCAAAGGATTGAAATTTCATTAACGTACTGATAGTTTGCTTTTGCAGAGTCTGAAAACTTAAGCACTGTAGAATGCTTTGGAATTTTAAGTGAATGAATTCCTTTTGTGTTACATTTTAATTTAGTTAGTCAAACACGTTTGTTGAACATGATAATGGGTTGAGACTTGAACTAGGCCTCATGGCTGGAAATAGGGCAGCCAGGTGGGTCTCTGGCTGCAGAGAGGGGGTCCCACATATCTGAAGAATGCGGTAGGATAGTGTGTACAAGAATCAGCTTAGTATGTAGTAAAAGAACACACAAGTATGTTACTCATGATAGGTGAGTAGAAACCTAAAAATTTAATACTGCTGGCCCTCCCTAGTCTATTGTTTTGTTATTGCTGTTGGTTTGTTTGTTTGTTTTATTCCATCAGATAGCAAAATACACTTTCTGCTGGTTTCTTAATCAGGTGAAGAACCTTTTCCCATTTGCTGGAATATTTTCCTCTATAACTTTTAACTTAGTATTGAAGATTATCTTCTTGGAAATGTCCTGCTAAACTCAAGGAACCATTTTAATTGGTGTATATTTATATATTTATTTCTTTTCTTACATTTTTCCCTAGTATATAATAAAATCTTAATGAATATTATTGAGTAAACAAGTAAAAAAGACAAATATGAAGCTAAGGGGCAAAATATTCAATTGAATTTTATAAGCTGGGAGGTCACTTTGAAAATCTGATTTTGAGCGAAAGAAAGATAATATTTCTCTTCCTTATATTCCAACAATGTAAGCCATGCCATAGCATATGAACAGGATGGAGGCCATGACCACAGGACAGAAAGCATCAGGTTGCTGCAGTGCCTTGAACAGGATCAGTGTGCTTAGCTTAAGCACCAATAATTAATTCTTATCTGCCTATTTTGTGCATGAAATTGTGGTGTGAACAAAAAGTAGTCAGATTGATGAGAATTTTACCTGTTAATTTCATAAAGAAGCTGAAAGGAGGAAAGAAAAGGATTGGAGATGCTACAGTAGGACATGAGTAGGCAGTGTCCCTTGAGAAGCAGATCCTGTGATGAAATAAAGCCATTCTAATACTGGGTCAAAAGCAACCTTTCAAAGGTGGCCTACAAAGGCTTCATTTACTTTTGTACTTAAATAACACCACAGATTGAATTCACCCAGAAGAAGGAGCCTCTTTTAAGTGCAAATAATCATAATTTAAGCATTTAACCTTAATTATCAATTAAAGTCTTGCAGGGTTTAGTTGATTGTTGAATGCAAAAAAGTGTAGATGGCTGAGGTAATGGCTTTCCATGTCAGTGGGAGGAGTAAGAATGCCAAGATAGCAAGCTCTGCTGAAAGTGGGGACACGAAGACTGTCAATTATAATATTCCTGAAGCTTGATTTGGCTATTAGTAAAAATCTTCTTGCTTGCTGATTTCTATTGGAAAAGCAGTAGGTAGGGTAGTTAGTACTTAAGAGTGTTGTTAGAACCCCATCAAATCCTAAAGAAAGAAGCAAATAACTAATGAATTGCCAACAAAATGAATAAAAAACAATATATTTGAATACATAATCAAGTGGACGTGGTATTGGAGATTATAGTGAAAGGATTTTTAGAGTAGAATGAGGAATCAACAGTGAGATAAGACCTATGTACCAAATATCAATGTCTATTTTATTCTCTCCTTAATACAATGATATTTTCTAGCTTTGTTTTAACCACTGAACAAAGATATCAGAGAAATATAAATTTTTCTTCTATGTACCAGGACTTTCCTTACATTTGGTCAAAATATTCCAATCTGTGTCTGCGAGTTTAGATGTAAAAGAAAAAATATCCAATTTTTCAATTAGTTCATATGCTTTATTAAGTGCATTAAGGTTTGTCTTCTGTCTTAGTGTTTTGCTAAGACTTATTTTTTAAGCTAGGTATTATAATCCCTTTTATTGTTCTATATTTTGAAGTCTTCAAACCTGTGTGGTTTTGGGCCAGTGAAATAGCTCAGTGGACTGAGTGCCTCCTTAGACAAGTGCAGGGATCTGGGTTTGATCCCTGGTACTGCATGTGGGGTGGGCCATACCCCAGGCACACTGAGCCAGTGTCTGAGGAGTCTGGGCTTGGTGGCACACTCCTGTATTCCCAGAGCTGGGGAGACTGACAGCACTAGGATCACTATGAGTCAGGGATGTGTGGTGAGACCCTGTACCAGAAAAAAAAGTTTTTTCTTTCCCCCAGGATAGTCAATGATCTTGTCAAACACCAGGACAGGGTTAAACACAGTCTTTGGATAACAATTGACAAGATCAGAGTGCCATTTGCAGCCTTGTTTCATTTACTCCCACGGCCACTTAGCATCCTACTTGAGTTCTGTGGTTTTCATTAGTCTAAAAATTTTGGACCCATAAATTCAGATTTATTTTTGACTGAAGACAAGAAGAGAGGTTAATTCTAAACATATAACAGATAAGCTTAGTGATTCAAGATAGCAAGACTCAAATAAGAGTCTTGGGATATAGCAAAATATAGGCTACCATTACATTTCTTTGTAAATGGCAGGACTATGAAGAAAACTAGACTTTTCCCTCTTTGACATATTTCTCTTCCCAAGAGAGTTATAAAATAGACAGGTTAATTTAAATTATGGCAGAAAAATACAATATAGTGGAAAAGCATAAAAATGTAAATGAGAAACAAATCTAAGAAATGGGGTTATATCTGAGCATGGCCTGATACAGATGAAATATTTATAATTCTTGATTATTTTTTGTCTCTTAGACACTACAGCCAGGCATAAAAGCACAGAATGAATGTACATCTGGATATGTAGTGTGTGTGTGTGTGTGTGTGTGTGTGTGTGTGAATATAGGATTCTTGCAATATCTGAGAAACTGTGTTTTCATTTCTGGTCACCACCTTAGCAAACTAATCAATGAGGCATGAACTGCTATCTGCAGTGAAAGAAATGAAAAATAAACCACAGATAATCCCTCAGTTAAAAGGTTATTCTGTGTGATAAAAGCTATTTTGTTAATTTATTTACTTACTGGTACAGTGAGATAAAGTGAAAGTACAATTAGGGAATTCTTGTTGAAAGGATTTTAAAGGGCAATGATGACTTAATATTTTATAATATTTTATTGGCACTTAACCACAATTTTAATCTAATTTTTTGTAGCACATAAAATTCTGTCTTATTTTAGTTTAGTTCATTTTATATTTAAAATTTGGTTGGTATGTCTGCAACCTCATTGATTACTCAGTAAAATAAATACTTACTATTAGCTACATGAATAATATATATTTTTCAAAATTATTATGTTTTTCTATCCTGTTAATTTATGCAGCAAACATAGGATTAATCCTCTACTTGCTACCTGAAACAAAAAAAAGTATACAACAGAGTTACTGCATTTAAAGGCTATATAAACTCAGATAAAATGATGCATAAATTGTTATATTAACAGGATAAGGATTATATTATATTCTATAGTACTGTGAAAGTAGAGGGAAGTGTGTAAGCAATGTGTACCTGGGGAGATTGGGGAAGAAGTTGAAGAGAATTAATGTCGGGCTTTTCTCACGTGGACAATTGAAGGAAAGCACATTCCAGGCTGAAGGATTAGCATCTGTAGAGCATGGATATCTACAAATAATCAGGAACAACTATGGAATGAGGGTGGGAAAATTGTGAGAAATCATGCTCCAAAGAATTGAGATGCTGGGTTTTTCAGGGCTTGGCGTGCCGTAACAAGCAATTTAGTGGACGCGTAAAAGTTTTCAGAAGGCATACAAGGTGCTGATGTTCGTTCTATCTGTAGATCAGCCATGTCAGTACTAAACACATATGGGGAATAAAAAGGAAAGGACCTGGGAAAAGGTGAGAATAAGGCAAAGTGAGCTGGGAGGTATATGATAAGTAGAATGAATAGCTGGTGCCTATTGAACTGAGAAGTAGAAAGAGCACTAAATGAGGAGGAGGATTTGGTATGACTTTTGGGGGTCGGGTGTAGCCAGTAGGTCAATGGTGATTTATTGTTAGAGATGTTATACGGTGTGTATTGAGATCCAAGTTGAATATGGAAAATGACAATTTTGCATTAGAAGTACTTAAGTTTGAAATACTTGTGAGTTATCCAGATGTTCATTATGCCAATGGAAAGGTAGATTTAGAACAGAAAGAGGAAAACCCATTTCTGAGTTCTCAGAAGACTTTTGAAGTTATTGATGGATTAGACATCAGTTTCATATTTGAGTTTGCTAAACATAACCTTTTTGATTTAAGAACTAGAGGTTTTGTTACTTTTTCAGGAAAAACAATGGAGTGAAATTATTGTGGAGGTTTTAGTTGTCTCTCTAGTCTGAAAATTGTATTTTTACATTTTTACATTTTTTCTTTCACGTCCTCTTCTCACTGAAAATGTTTTTATCTACTATTTACCAGTAGGTAGCTATTAAAACTAGCCATTTTAATACTTGCAGACAACCTTTATATATTCTTTTCTTTATTTAGAGTCTTTATTCAGAGATCAGCAAGCTGCAAGGAGAACAGTGACATTGTGAAAGTGCAAAGAAGATAATGGCATGGACAGGAAGCGACATTCCTAAATGATGTGCCCCTCAACATTGTAGAAAATACTAAGTTCATCTTTTCTTTTTGCCTTCACTGTTCACATACTTCTTCTGTACAACCCCGAGTACTTTAGATTTTATTGTAGTGCCTTTTGAGGTTAAGGGCCAGGGAAGATACAGGTTCCTAAGGGGTAAGCGACTAGCCAAGGGAAGATAGCTAGTGAGTGAAGGTTTCTGCCTTTTGATCACAGCAACATGACCTTTGTCTCTGTTGTTCAAAGCCACCATGTAATAGTAGAATAGGCACAGCCTTTAAGGTCAAAGACACGTGGATCTAACATAAAAATCTGCAGTGTGTGGGGCCTTCTTGGGGCCAATCAATGCAGATTGCTCTTCTGAGGAATGGCAGCCTTCAAGGGTTGTTGATATTTAAATAAGATAGATACTTTCCTTGGTACAATCTACTTACCAAATGTGTTAACTTTCCCTTTTCTTGGCAGTGAAATCACAATCTTAAGGTTTTCCTTTTAAATCTGGAAAAAAAAGAACATCAATGATCTACTATTAAGAATTCAGAGCTTAAACCAATAGTTAGGCCAATAATCTTACTGTATCTCTTTTTGCTGTTCTTGATTTTTTTTTTTTTTTTTTTTTGTGGAACTGGGGATTGAACTCAGGCCCTTGCGTTTGCCAGGGAAGCGCTTATTCCACTGAGCCATCTCCCTGGCCCCCCATTGATGTTGTTGTATTTGTGATCTTTGCATCTTTCTTCGTTTACAATTTATTTTAGAAATTCCTCTCTCAGGCCTGCTAGATAGCTCAATGAACTAAAGTGCCTGCTTAGGCAAGCTTAGACTAGTGCAGGAACCGGGGTTTTATCCCCAGCACCACATACTGAGTCAGCCCCGCCTCCAGGATGGGCTGAGCTGGCTAGAGTCTGGGAGTGGTGGTGCATGCCTGTAATCCCAGCGCTGGGGAGGCTGAAAGTGGGAGGATCACCACTAGTCTGAGCTGCATGGTGAGACCTTGCAGTAAGCAAATATAGAAAAGAAAAAAAGAAAGAAAGAAAGAAAGAAAGAAAGAA
>NDGM011248836.1:0-22525 GCA_002564305.1 Octomys mimax
TTCTTTCTTTCTTTCTTTCGTTTGTTCGTTCATTCGTTCTTTCGTAATTTTAGGGAAGGGTCTACAGGGTCTAGTGTTCAGGGTCTCACTACTAGATCGGATTTGTAGGCCTGTTTACAGCCTCCCAAGAGTTGGGATTACAGGTGCAAGCCATCATGCCCAGTCTCAGTTGCTGTCTCAGCATTCCCTGGGGGTGGAGCCAGCATGGCAGGCCTGGGGATCAAACCCTTGCTCCCTGTGCCTGCTTGCAGGCACTTTAATCCACCTTGCCTTGGAGCCAGATGAGTATGGACTGAAACCCCCACTAACTGTGAGCTAAATAAACCTTTCCTTTCTTCATTTTGGGTGCTGGGTATTTGTCTCAGCAATGAGAGAAGAGTAACTGAGAAAGAATTCAAAGCCAGCATTTTCCCATTGGGTTCTATGGGTTTGTAGGTCCTGAAAATATGAATTTGAACAGAAAGGAAGGGAATAGCCTATAGGTGGGCTTTTTAAAATGACACATTTTCACAGAGCAAGTTCAAAGGAAGCCAAATTGAGTTAGATGGTGTACTGACATTTTTGTGTCTCAGACACGGTACCTGACACCCATAACTTTAAACGAGGAGAGGTTTGATTTGATTTATGATTTTTGAGAGTTCAGCCTATGGTTGGTAGATTTCAGGCCAGGAACATTATGGAAGAAAGGGCTGACAGACAAAGGAGCTTAGTTAATGATGACTGAGAAGCAGAGCAGGGAAATGGAGGCACTGAGAAAAAGGCTGGGTATCTGATATCGATCCTGAGACCATGCCTCCATGACCCATCCAGACATGGCCAGCAGCAGTCTCTGTCAACCCCACAGGTAACTTCCAAGCCAATCCATGCTTTGTCCCAACCACTATATGTTATCAGTTTTCAATTTTATATAGAAACATATATACTTAAACCATATTTAATCTCCAATAGGGACAATGGCAACTTTGTAATTGTACCTAACAAAATAATGGTGTATAACCAGAAATATTACAATCAGTAGTCCCAGTGTTTTCCCCAGTCCCAGTCCAAGTCCTATTGAGACTCAAGGCAAACTATTAGCCTTAAAAAAAAAAAAATCACACTATTCCCAGCTAAAATAGCACATCAGTACTTCTATTTCAAGAAGGCTAAATAGAGGGATAGAAAAGGATTGAACTTAACAAACTCTGAAACCCAGCATGGCAAACATTAAGTCCTATAGTCCTGTATGCCAGCCCCATGTCTGGCATCTTAGGTATATGGTGGTAAACATGTGTTCCAAAGGTTGTGTGTACCTTTTCCCTCATGGTCCCCACAGGTCTTACTGGTTGCAGCCTATATGAAGTCAGTATTTTATTAAAGCTCTCTAAAGAAACAGAATATATATCTATATATTTATACATCTCTATCTATCTATCTATCTATCTATCTATCTATCTATCTATCTCCAAGGGACTTTATTAGGCAACCTTGCAGAATCATAGGTGAGAGTCTACTTGGCTACCTATAAGATCCGGGGCCAGAGGTAGGAGAATCTACAAGTGTCTGTGTGCTGAGGAGCCAGAGGATCTAGCAGTAGTCCAGCACAAGCAAATAGGAGCCTCAGAACAAAAGGACTCAAGGATGAAGCATGAGGACATGCACAGAGTCAAAGACCTGGAAGTTCACCAATAAGATGCCAGGCGGAAAAGCCTGGAAACCTGGAGATTGCTGTCCAAGCCAATGGTCACAGAGGACGCGGCTCCTTAAGGAGACCAAAATGCTTCCAAAGGGGCATATTTCCTTCAATGCCTTTTTTATTCTATCCAGGCTACAAGTCTGGAGGTTGATGTCCCACAGTTGAGTTGCAGTGCATCTTCCCCCCACATTTTTCTGGCATACATATTAGTTATCCACAAAAACACCCAGCACTTGCCTTAACTAACCTACTAGACATGTTTTACTCCAGCCAAGTTGACATAATAAAATAACGGTCACAAATGGAGAACACGCATGTCTACTAGTGTACACATTTTTTTGCAAATGCAGTTACAGCTTGCAGTATCTGATGTTTGGATTCGAGTAAGAGAAAGCAGAATATTAAACTTTAATTTTATAGGTGTTCTAAGGTGAGGCAGTCATGGACAGGATGGAAAAACATAAGGTGAAAAGCATTTTGAAGTGTGAAAGAGAATATGTGTGTGTATATGTTGAAGTGTTATTTGAATAACTTGCTGAGAAGATAGGTTAATATATTCACTGAATTTTTCAGTTGTTTAAAGAATAATCTACTCTCTTGCCTATGCCAGACTAAAAGGGCTTCCCAATAGTCACATAAAAAGTAAAATAAGATATACCAAACTGTGCTGTCCTTGAATCTCTCTTCATACACTTATTTAAAATTAATATACTCGAATAGAGTAACCCACCTATCTGTGGCACCCAGTGGCTTGGAACTACATATAATACATATTAATAAACCAGGAGAATGTGGTTCCTGCCATACTCACTTTGTTTTCATCCTCTTGACGGTGTTCTTGCTGTCAGGGCCTTCTTCTCAGATAATGAAAAGCAACACAAGACATATACATTCATCCCTCCCTCCCCTCAATCCTCTGTCCCGTCATCTTTCAGCAACAGAACCTTCCATTAGCATCCATTTTAATAAGCCAACTTCTCTGGGCTCTAAGTGACAACTTTTAAATTAGTGGAGACCCATGCCAGTTTTTCAAAGGGGGACATCAACATGTTACTCTCTCACAATTAGATTTTAATTAGCAAGGTCACTGCTAATTTTAAGAGAGTACAGCAGGGCACTTTCTCCCCTCCTAGTCTGGTTGATAATGGAACAATATATATTATCAGAATGCTTCTAGATAATGCCAATAATGTCAACAAGGCAGTAAGCCAGAGCTAATCCCTTTAGTACTCATGCATAGATTTCCTCTGTCATTATAATTCCACCTTCTGTGTGAGTCCTGCTTCTATGATTCAATGGATACATAGCAAGAAGACCATAACACTATTTTAAATTCATTTTCCCTCACTCCAGTAAAGAAAAAAGAAGTAAAGCTTAATTTATTTCTAAGTTTTGGCAGAAATCGGAGGGGAAAAAACCCAGAAGGTTTGTTTAATGAAGAAAATCTGCTCATTACTGAGAGCCTGGTCAGAGGGTTCGCCGGGTCAAGGCTGTTGGCTGGGATGCAACAGGCCACCTCAGCTCTTTCTGATTACAGACTCGGAGAGTGGGAGGTAGTGGGAGTGTCAGGCCTGCCTTTGTCCTCTGCAGTCAGCATTGCGTTTTGGCCTCCCAGCTGCTTCTGAACATCTGGTCACCAGTATCACTGTACCGCCCATGCTGTTATTTGTGGGCTGTCCAGCTCTTTCGTCCATAGTCCCAGTCCCTTATATCACATGTGGGAGACATTTGAATGGGATGCTCAGATTGAGCAGAGAGGGTGGCAGCATGTGCCACCCTCTTTCCTAAAGTATGCTGATGAGTGCTGTGGGTAGCACTCCAAAAGAAAGGAAGAATAGCAGCAAGGGCACTCGGGAACTGTGAGCCAAGAGGCTGTCAGAGGTCGAGATCCGTTGAGGAGGCAGCGTCTATCACACTGTTCTTTGACAGAGTGTTGCCGGCACCCTGCCTCTGCAGTGATGGGTATTCATTCTCCTGGCTCTACTGCTGGCAGAGGAGACCACAGAGCTCAGCCAGGAAAGGAGGACAACAGCTCGCCCTAGATAGGAATTTTTTCTTCTTGTTGAGGGCAGCAGATTACTACTCTAACAAATAGAATGCAAACTTAAAGTTATGCACATAGTGGCCCAGAAATTGGGCCCCAATTTCTTTCAACACCATCCCACAACCACGTCAACATCAATGTGTAACATCAACTTGTAAAAGCTAAACTATATGTGCAAATACATAAGTATAACAGTGTCTGTTTGTATATTACTATGCAGCGTGTATGTAGAGCACAATCTTTGCCCAGCCTCATACTATACATATTCTTCATTAGGAAAGCCCATACAATCCTGGATGTTGTCTACAGGAAACCTGAAGTGAATTGCTATGTAGTGTATTTAAAGAATTTGAAGCTCCAGTTTGACTTGAAGTCCATGACCTTGGGGAGCTAGGTGGCGGCAGCGGCAGCAGCAGCAGCAGCAGTAGTAGTAGAGGATGGTGTAATCTGGCATCCAGCTCTCAGAAATGGGAGATCAGGATGGGAGTGACTCTTCAGGTCTTCCAGTTTCAGGAGAAATGAGTGTAACTGAATAAAGTACTTGTGACAGCAAATTATAGTGCCATTCTTACATGGGGTAAATTTCTATTGGTTTTTAATTCGCACTTTCTTGCTTAGGGTATAATCATTATTACTTGGGCAATTTTAAAATATGAGGGAAATGTGTGTGTTTCGAGTTAGTGATATCTTTATACCCCAGTGAAATGGCCATCCCTTGAAGGGATTCTGTCCCTTCAATAATATAGCAATATGGAAATACTTCTTTTTGAGGTCTCCATCTTCTGTAGTTCTCCTGGCTATATAGCTTAGAAGGAACATAAGGGGACTGTGACCTGTCAGAAAGGGAGGTCAGAGTAGAATTTCAATTCAATATCCAGGGTCATGCAGTCTTCACTGCACTCCCCCAAGTCATTCAAGGAATGAGAAATCTGCTTTGTGTTATTTGGAGCTTATTTATGGTTAATGATTTTATTTGTCAAACCTACATTGCTGAAATATTAGCCACAAACCTGTAAGTAATTCTGGCAAGCTTCTCTCATAGCTGCCTGTACTGTTTCCCAAGATAAGAAGTCACATGTTGTATTCTTAAGGAAGGCTGTCCTACAACTCCTGGAGAGCTACTGAACCCCTCTTGAAATGGATTGATTTTATCTATAAAATAGGTGGAAAATATTTCCCAGCAAGATAAACCCTGAACTGTTTCTAAGCTTAAAAAAGCACCAAGAAGATGCAAGTATGGCTTTTATTTGAAGGAGCAGAAACACACAGGACAGTGTCCAGTGACAGCAGGGAATGTACTTCCCTGGCCTGAGGGCTGAATGCCAATGCCAGGCTTGTCAAGATGAAAACTTGACATTTTCATCTACGTGTAGTTTGTGTTTTCAAGGCAGTCTGGTCAGCCAGTGTTTTTTCTTCTATATCCTCATCTGTACTCAAGATCTCTATGCAGTAGATGATCATTTAACAAACAGTTATTATTTAACTTCTGAGTAAACCAGTGTGTAAGATTTCTAGCTTTTAAAAAGTAAACAATATATAATCCATGATATTAAGAATTTATTTGTTATTAAGAATAAATTTATACTTGGTAAGAATAAGATGAGTAAGCACAAAATAATAAGAACATGGCATGTCATTACATACCACACAAGCATACAATGAAAAGATATCATGAAAATGTGTCATAAAGTGTGTTAAATATTAAAGGACAAAGACTATGTTTGCTTTATATTATAAACACTCAACACGGACAATATAGTTTGTTGGTTTTTCAAATCATTGAGATTGTGCATACTAGATGCTCATTAAATGCAACACTAAGAGATCAATGAAAAATAAACTCTGTCAACAGCTGGATTTGTGCCAGTGAAGAATGTCTTTGGTCTCTTCTTTCCTACATTAAGGGATTCTTGACTAATTCTTTTTGAAGATGACAGTAGACTAAATTGAAGGTAGAAATATGGAGTTAAATTATAATTCTTGAGTCCTTTGAAACTCTAATTCTTGAATTCTTTGACTGTTTGAGTTGTAAAGAAATATCAAAAGTTGAGGCAAGCATTTACACTCTCAAACTAGTAAGCCTGCAATTAGAGATCTTTGCTGGGGCTTTGGGGACGTAGGTATTTCAGATGCTTCTATTTTTCCAGTTGTTCTTGCAGGAAATCAAATTTTCATGGATTTGCACTGCCAGCTCTTCTGAAAGAATCCCTCCACTGAAAACAAGGCTGTCCTGAGGGCCACTGGGGCAGAGCATGTGACAGAGCTCATAAGAGAAGGGTGGAGGTTCTCCAACTTCAATGTCAAGACTATGTATTATTTGATGGGGAAAGTTGGACTTTATATCACACTTTAATGTCCAACAGTAGAATTCACTAAATATTCAATTGACTCAAAATATCAAAGGTAAATATCTATCTGCTTCAGATATCCAGTAGGAGAAATGGCTTTACTTTTTATTCCAGCTTTAACTTTTTAGTATTTTTAAAAATGCTACCACCATTACTACTATTACTACTACTGTGGCTACTACTATGGCTACTACTGCTATTTTACTGCTCAGGGAGCCAGCCAGTAGTTATTATGCCTTGTAAGGAAGTGCCATAGTGCATCAAAAGAGCATTGAAATATATGTAAGTCTATTTTCCTTACACACCATGTCCTTGTGAGAGATGGAGGCAGCACAATGTTATAATGTAGGCTTGAGTTCAAATATTAGAATTTAAACCTTAAAATATTCAAGTATATGTGGGGCCCAATCAGTTTGTACTTACAGCTTGGTAATAAATCACATTTTCCACTCACTGTTCTGATTTTCAGAACTAGTAATTGGAAACTAGAGGCATAAAAGAATAGTCTCAGGATGAATTTTAAGGAATAATCTAGTTCCTTTTCTGCCGTTGGCAGAATCTGCCTAAACTCTCTCTTTTTTTTTTTTTAGTGAGGAGAATCTCTCCTATTTCAAAATACCTGCTGGGAAGGAAATTCTAGCATTCCCTATAATACCATTATGATCCGTGGAAACAACTTGTTTCCTCAAAAAATAAATAGTTTTCTCAGCTATTTTGTTTCTGGCAATGTCCATTTCAGGAATAATAAATTCCAGTGTAAGTACCACATTTTTAAAAGGGTTTTAGTAGAATATATTAGCTAGAGAGAAATATGTATTCAACAGTGAAGAAAAAAGGTTTCTCTTCCAGATCAAGGTTAATTCTAATAAGGAAATAGAAAGCCTATTACTAATGCCTCTGCATTAAAGCTCACTTCCTCTTGAGTGAACCTGAAGGATGCTCTTGCATATCAATGTTGTACGAAAGGCTTTCATTATCTCTGTGGTTGTGTTTATTCAAATATTTTCCTCACATGTGATTTCTTCATGTATAAACCGAAGAGATTCAAATATATAGCTTTTAAGAAGTTCGTAAAGCATTCTTTAACAAGAGCAACCTTTGGTGCCAAAGACCTGGTAGGGCGCTGCTCAAGGATGGGTTTCATTTCACTAATGCTTTTTGTCTTACTTTTGATTGGAGTTGACAAGATATAGAGCATACAGATACCACATTTCTCCTCTCTGATGTTATTCAAGATTCTTTACCTTAATGGTACTCCTGTAGTTGATTGCTGTTCTCAACCTAGTTGGGCTTAGTTCTACATGGAAGAAAGGCTAGAATCACCTGGGATTGGTGATGTCAGGGCAAGCTACCTTAGCTAAGCAGAGGAAAGAACTGCTACTTGAGTTGTCTCTTTCAGCAACCAGCCAAATAAGCATGGCAACGTGCTGTAACTGAAAAGCAAATAACTCACCCTTGTCAAAAAAAAAAAAAAAAAAAAAAAGTAGCTTTTTTCCCTAGCTGTGAAATTAACTATCAATTCATATGCAATCCCAGATCAAAAATGGTGGAGTAGCAGATGCACTAGTGCATGAGAATGGAAGTAATTGTTTGTGGTTTTCATGAGAAGATTGCCAGTTTGCAGCATTTAAATTACACACAAACTGGTTTTTACATCTCTAATTGTAGCTGTGTTGTGTTTGGGGAGGGTTGAATTGACATGGACAAACATAGACTTCGAAAGAGCACAAAGACATGAAAAGAGCGCCACGCTTGCCCCCAAAATGATTCAGTGAATAATGCTGCACTGTTCTATTGATTCCTTGATATGCCAAATTTTCCTTGCTCCCCTTAGGAGCGACGCTGACTTCGGTAAGTTAATGAGAAATAGTTACTGCAGGGAGGTTGAGTAAATCCAGCACATGACTTTTGTGAATTATTGTAGGCCTGCTTTATTATTATTTTTTAAGAAAGACTTGAATTTAATGTAATCTCTTGCTTGTTTCTTTCTTTTCATTGAAAATTTTCTATTTACCTTCTGTGCTTAATTGACCTGTACCAGCTTTTACCCATTCAAATCTCTCTACGATAATATTTTAGATTTGGGAAAAGTAAAAACAGAGTCTGTTAGTAATAATACTCATCACTTTTTGCTTTAATCCTTGCTTTTTTTTTTAATAAAAGAAGGCAACTAATCATTAGGACCAAAGAGTGAAAAACTGGCTTACAAGAGAAACAAAACAGCAAAATAAAGAAGTAATTCAGACTTGGAGTTTGTAAAGCCAATTGCATGTGTGGTGTTAATTCTAGTGTACAAACAACTGCAATAACGACAACAAAAGGTCGTCTAATCCACAATTCAGTATTGGTTTCTTTGGAAAATACACTTGATTCTCAAAGGGGTCTTACTGAGTTAAAATATAGCTGTGAATATAGACAATGGCTTAGCAAGAAGGAATTCAAGGTACATATGTTGGGGGAAAGGGCTGTGTTCAAAGCCAAAAAAGAAATAGAAAAAATTAGGAAAATCATTCTACATCTGGGCAACCTTACAAAGAAAACTGCCTACACTTGCTTGGCATAGCAGTTTGAAAGTTCACACAGTGACAATACTTAGCAAGCCATTTATCTGGATACCTCCAGGGGAGCTGGGCTCTGCACACACCTGCAGAGCACGGGCTAGGGGAAAGTCGCAGTTGCTTCTAAGTGAGAAGCCCTTTGGCTCCTGACACCCACAAACTCTGAAGGGGCAGTGACATGTGGATACTGGCATGGGGAGCTGAGCTCAGGCGTCTCCAGGAAGGAGCTCCATGGACTCGCTGGCTGTCTTGTCTGTGTGCCTTGAGCCAGAATGTGGCCTGCGGGATGCAGACCACCAGACAGGTCAATTTCTTTGTCTAGCTCCTTCTTATCTATTCTGTCTTGTTCACATTGGACCATAATATTAAAAAAAAAAAAAGTAATACCATGTGAAATACAGAGGGTACCTTAGTTTGTGTGGGACTATGGAGCAGAAATTGCAGGATGAGAAGTTTTAGCTCATTACATAAAAGTTTTTCTCTGGGTGGAAGAGTGCAAACTGGAACAGACAGCTGTGGGTGTTTATGCAGGAGCGCAGGTGCATCGCAGGTGGATGGCCAACTGTCAGGGAGGCTTTACAGGGAAGTGAGTGGGAGGGCAAACAGGCTGACCTATAAAGTTCCTCTCCCCACCCAGTACATTCTTTATTTTGGCTTATTTAAAATTCCTTCTCAGTGTTTACTTAGCACTGGTCAGCTCTTTCTGGTTCTGGAGGAGCTGCAGGCTCTGTTGTGCTGCAGGGTGGTGGCCACTGCAGCACATCAACCTCGTGGAATGTTCCTGAGCATCACATCATCTTCGTGGTCTGCTTTCTCATGTGGGGTGCTCAGAGAGTGGTCACCAAGGATTTGGTAATGCATTTGAAGACATCTGCACCCGAACTCAGAATTTTCTGTTTCTCTTTGGAAATACTTCTACTTATCTGCCAGTTCCACATACGGTTTAGATTAAATTAGGAGGCATTGTAAATTAGCACACTATAATTTAATTTGGAAATGATTCCACTAAGCCATTAGCATGACCTCTTTGGTTTGCTTGAAAACTCACTCTCCCTATCCCCAGCAGCAGGGTTTTGCAAAGCAATCTGCTTCCGAAATACAATGATAATTTGCCTCACTCCAGACTGACAAGCAAGGTGACCTCTATTATTTTCTATTAGACTTTCCAGTAGCCCCTGTCTTTTGTTGGGAATAGCTGGCTTCTATTTCCATGTGAACCATTCGCACTGAGTCACCTGAACCCTCATGTCTGGTTTCTTTATGACTATGGCCACGTGTGACTAGAGAATATTCTGAAATATTAATGTCTATGCTTTTCTCCCTCCCATTTTCTTCTCAAGGCCTTTCCTATAGTCAGTCAAAGACACCTACTTTGCCTCTGGGGAGATGTAGGATTGTTTTATGGAACTGGAAATAGCAAGAAATGATCAGATTTTTTTGTTGATTTTTTTATAAACTTCCAGAACAGACTTTTGAGTATCAAAAGGGAAAGCCTGAGGGTAGCAGGACAAACAGTTTATTATTTTATGGCAATAGATATGGAAAAAAAAATGGAAGAAGTATTTTGTCTTCCTCCTCGGTTAGCTAGAAGGATAGCTAGGGGGAAGAAAGTAAGACGGATGATTGGATATGGCCAAAAAGGGAGACTACAATGGAAGATGAGAGGATTTGGAGAGACTTATGTAGAAAAATAGGCCAAGTTAGAATAGGCCTTATTGTTTTGGGAAGCATAAATAATTTCACTGGAATTGTTTTATCTGACAAGAAATCTTGCCTATTGGATTGTACTACTTATCTATTACTATCTAGCAAATTGCCAAAAAACTTAGCAGCTTCTAACAATAAACAACCACTTGTTAATTATTGTAGAATTTGTGGGTCTGAAATGCAGTTGGCTCTCCTTGGCTTCATAAGCTGGAGGATGAATTGTACTAGAATATTTGCTTAGATTTAGATGTCAGCTGCAAAGAGTTACTAATGAGATGATAGCTATACTAATTTTCATACCTATAATGTTCTGCTACTATGGATACCAAAACACTGTATTGTAAATCTAAAATATATACAGCAAAGATAGGGATGTTAGAATCATCCTCAGATGCATTTTCTCTCACATTTGTTGGTGGAAATTAGCTATCGGCCTTGGTGTCAGTTGTAGCTGTTGGCTAGAACGTTGGCAAGTGTGTTCTTCTCATGGTCTGGACTTCTTTGCACACCATGGTGAGGTTCTGAGTGCAAGAAATGATGCACATAAGGACAATGGACCCAGGAAATAAAGGCAAAAACTGGAATGACTTTTATGAACTAGGGTTTGAAGTCAAGCAGCCTCTCTGCCGCTGAACGGTACCCATCTGAACAGTTAAAATGTTGTGCTAGCCTCAGGGAAGAGAACAGATCCCCTGCCAGAACCACATTGCAAGGCTCAGGGAGTGGAGCATATACTTGTGCCATAAGCTTCTTCCACAGGAGACTGCTGTCTGTGGACCACGATAGAGAACTAGTGGATTCTAACTGTGTATAGTTTCCGAAGGAAGTTGACCAAGGACAGAAAACTTCAATGTTTTATAATAAACTTCCTTGCTAGCATGACATTCTCCTGAAATAGACTTTCATCAAAATTGACTTTCAATTTCATACATACATAGTTAATTTGTTTTAGAATGTAATAGAGATATTGCACATTGTCATGATTTATACTATTTTTTTCTCAAGATTCTTTATCATATTTTTCTACTTTTCATATTTTTCTGATTTAAATGGATACTTTTTGATATTTTAAATGAAAGGATATGCTTGACGTTGTGAATAGAATTCTTTATAGCTATTCATATTTAGTGTATTTAACTGTAATGTCTGATGGTAAACATAAATTGCTAAGCAGTAGTATGCTGTAGTAGTCTAAGAAGAAGAAAAGTAACTATTCTTATTTTTCTTGTTAAAGTGTTTGAGTCTAGAACTCATAAGAGTTTTACCAATGTGGATCTGTGTTATGGTTTGTGTGTATTTGTTCCTCACAAAGCCTCACGCAGTCATAGGGTGGAGTTTTAGAGTTTGTGATTAACTCATGATCCACTGGAATTATGTGTGGGAGTGCTGCTGGGATTATGGGTCTGAGTGCTGCTGGGATTATGGGTGTGAGTGCTACTCCCAGCCTGGTGGATAGCCTGAATGCAACATAAGGGAGACAGAGAGACAGACTTTCTGTAACCATTGCTGCTGCTGCCACTTCTCCATTTTGCTCTCTGCTCTTTGCTGTTGCCATGGAAAGTTGTTTGGTGCCATGCAATCTGCCTTGGAGCCAGCTGAGTATGGACTGAAAGCTCCAGTAACTGTGAGCTAAATAAAAGTTTTCTACCTTCATTTTGGGTGTCAGGTATTTGTCCCAGCAATGAGAGAAGAGTAACTGAGATAATCTCTATAATCTCACTAACAAGAATTAAAAATGCTGGATGTCCTGAGATAGGTAGTATGTCTGCTCTCTGGCTCTTCTTCTCTGAGGGTTTCTCAGGCCAGAAGTCCACACTGCTGGCTGTGAGTTTAGCTTAGGAGGAGGATGTTTACAGTGGTTCTGGCATCTTATCTACAGACAAAAACTACCAAGAGAAGGCCTCTTCTGATACTTCTTTCTTAAGAATGAGATACTCTTTCAAGGAGCTTGCCTATGCCCCTGGCTAGAACTTTGGTTAGAACTGGTCACATGTTCATCTCCAGAAACTGCTAGCAAAAGGAAAGGACCTTTGAATTTTTACCCATGTTTTAACTGCAAAAGCTAATGGGCAGTTATGTTTTCTAAATAGGAAGCTGTAACCAACAGCCTGTGGGTCAAACCTACCCCTCTGCATGGTTTTATAAAATTGCTTTATTGTGGTCACACCATATTCATTTGTGTGTTGTCTAACTCCCTTTTACATTAAAACTGTGTAGCTGAATAGTTGCAACAGAAATTAAGACCCACAGCAAAGCTGAATATATTTATTCTCTCTTCCTTTATAGAAAAAGTTTACTGACGCTCCATTCCGATGACAGAACAACATGGGACTATGTCGAAAAGGAGAAATGCTGGACAGCCTACAGTAGCTATTAAATTTCCTCTTTCATGTTCTAAAAAGCAGTGTATGTAAATTTAACATCCTTATGAACATTATTATACATATGTTGTGACATTTTATGTCATTATTTAGATGAGTTCCCCTATTTTATTAAAGTTATGATGCAGTTGTACATAATTCTATGATTTTTCTGAGCTCTGGGTTACAGGTTATTCTCTATTGTCATAGGTTAAGATTGTACCTTTTCTTTTGCTTTACAAACTAGCCATGCAGCCCTACTGACCTCTAATCCTATTAGTAACCACATCGCATTTTTCTATTCAATACTCTGCTTGGCCAAAATTTACAGAATAAATTAACTAGAATGAAACTTTATGAAGGGCCCACTCTATTTAAATATTAATGTGGTTTTTATTTCTATTCAGGTCAATTTCAATCTAAGAAGAGAGTGGTGCAGATGAATCCTAACTACTTCCTGAAGAAGTCTGGGTGCCCAGGGTTCTCTGTGGGCGTGTGGGGGTGAAGGGATCATCTCATCAGCCATATGTTCCAATTTAGATAGTTAGAATAGAGAACGTGAACCTTCTTTTTACTCAAACATAGACAGTTATAAGGAACTTAGTGTATCACCTCTTAGGTAATCTTATGTTGAACTTATCTATCTAAAAATTTAATTAAGAGAAAAAAGGGAAGGCTACTGGAAGACATGAATTCTAGTTATATATTCTTGAGGAACCAGGTATTTAAAATTGCACCTTTCATTCAAGCTTAATTATCTGAGAACTGTATGCTTGGATCAGATTATTTTGACTCTTTTGGAGTTGTTATCAAAAGAAATTTCCCTGCATAGTACTCGCATTTTGTACTGAGAAATGCTTTAAGAAATTGCCATGTACAAACCCGAACACATCAACTAGAGAGGATATAGAAGATCGTGTGAATGTAACCACTCTTGGCTGAGTGCTTTTCATTAGCCTGAAAGGTGAATCTCACCTAAGTACCTGGCATGGTTTTAAACTTATGGTCAATGATATTTCTTTCCAGCATCATATTGTCAAATATATTTACTTATGGACTTCAAGTAAAGTTTGTTAGAGCAACAGAGGAGCTCTGTTTGAGAGAAGGAAGCAGTTGGATATGATATGGAGTGATGGCTCACTGCCCAATGTGCATGGAAGGCAATACGTATAGGCACCTGGTTTTTGCAAAAAGAAAAAAAAAATTCTTTTTGTTGAGGGTCAGCCATCAATTAGACTAACAATAAAACTGAAATTGGTCTTCCTAATAGATGGGGGTAGGAATAAGGGAGATGGAAAGGTGCTTTTGGATTGATGAGAAAGGCAAGTTTTTCAGTTCTTTTCACAGATGTAGATAGTCATCAGCTTCCTCGTAGACTGCATGCTTCGTTTTGCAAAGAGTTATCTTATTCTGCCAGGGGATCTTTGCACTTGATGTAAAAATGTGATCTTTCAAGGAGCAAGATGCTTCTGATTAGGTCCTGTTTTGAAAATCCAGTTTCTAGTTATCCTTGAATGGGTTCTGAAGGCATGTTCTGAAACATAACAAGATTATTTTGTAATTGTGATAAGTCAATGACTGGACTAGGAAATTCAGAGGTGATTGGTAAGGCCCATTTCTGGGTGTGTCTTAGAGTGTTTCCAGAGATTTCTGACTTGTAGGCCAGCAAAGTGAAGGAGGAGATTCAGCCCTACAGTTAATGGCATCATCCAGAGGGCTTGCAGCCCCAGTATAATAAAGGAAGGCGGAAGTGGCCAGTAGTTGAACAACTTTGCTTGAGTTGGTGTCTTCTGCTGCCTTGCCATGGATGCTGGTCTCTAGTGTCTTCATCCTTCTAGTGTGAACTTTCCAGGGAGCTTGCAGGCCTTCACATTTGGACTTAAAGCTGTGTCCTCCACTCCTTTTGTTCTCAGCGTTCAGCTTTGAGCCTCCAGTTGATCTTCTGGCTGTCCACCAGGGAGACAGCCACCTTGACTTCTCCTGCTCCTGTTCCTGTGAGCCTTCCTAATAAAGCCCCTTGCAAAATTTATTTTATCTGTTTTGCTGCCCTAGAGAACCCTCACCAATATAGTTATTTTGGGAATTTATGTCTGGGTTTCCCAGACCTTAGGAAGTTTCTGATGCACTCATTCTACCTGTCCTTAGAGTCTGGAGCCAGGCTGGGGAAAAAACCCAGGCACTGCTGAACAGGAATGAAATCCATGCCATACCTATGGCATTTTCTCTTGACTCTATACCACCAAGAGCCCCAGAATTAAATTTGTATTCCAACTTTAAATCACCTGTCATTTCTTGGTCTAATGACTCAACTCTTACTCTATCTTTCTCTGATTTGTGTAACTTTAATAGCAAGAGCAGTAAATTCTTTTTAAGATAATAATCCTATTTTCATAAATTGCTTTAAATTCTTTTTTTAAAAGGGGAAGGTATAATTTGATAAGTACAAATACATCTAGTACTGTGACTAAGAATTTCACCAAGGATCTATATTAAGCTCATTATCTAATTGTTTTATGCAGCATAATAAATCCTCTGTCAGATTCTTCCTGTTGTAGTCTAAAACCCAGGTAAATACACAGATTAGCACCTATGTTTTGGGATTGTTTTTTGGCTTCCATGTCACCCCAAGGCAATGCTGATAAAAAGTGAGAATGTATGTAGAGGCCTCACCTTATAAAAATTGTCTTGTTTCCTGCATGATTTTTTTCCCTCTGGAGATTTAGAAACTATATTCACACTAGCTTTCCTCATTCTAATGAAGTAGCTGAAATCTTAGTTGGTAATGTGTTTTATCTTTTCCTCCATTAGCTTTTATAACAGTAGAATTGCAATCGTTTTATAGCACTTTTAGTTACCTCTCTGGTATTTTCCTCCTGCTCTTATAAAGACCTGACTTTGTGAAACTGTTAAGAACTATACCATGCAAACGCACCGGACACACAGTCTTTGACAATCTTCTATCTGGCATTTCTATAGTGCTTACATCTCTAAAAATCCAGGTCTCTTTGGAATCAGTTGGAACTATGTAACATTTTAAAATACTTTTTATAGAAAGGTAATACATGGATATCTTAGCAAATCCACCTGTTTCTGGAATAGGCAATGAGGGATGTTCAAGTGTTTCTGAGTGACAGGTGGAGTGGAAATAAAATATGTGGGGGGACAGGTGTATCTCCCTGGATCCTTCCCTCCTCCTAGTCTCACTCCTGTCCCTGTACAATCAGGCATCCCAATGTGGGTCCTGGAAGAGTTTCCGCACTCTAGAATCGTTACCTCCCCTTGTACATTTGGTCCCAGTGGCCTAAATCTTTCTGGGTGGACAAGGGAAATAATAAAAATAGGCTGCCACTCTTAGACATGCTATCTCTCTAATTGAGCAACTGCATTCAAAGAGTGGTATTTAATAGATAGATTGAACCTGGGCAGATAGATAATATGAAAGATAATAGAATTCTGATCACTTTCATTTCAACACACTCCCAGAATAGCTACACTAACTGAATAAAAAATAGGACGGGATTAGCTGCTTTGGTAGGGGCAGTGATGAACTGGAAAGGGTCTAAAGAGCAAAGGCAGGGAGGGGGAAATATTAAGTAAAAAGATAGCTTAAGAAGAAGGTGAAGAAACAAGTTTTTTACTGAGAGAAGAGAAAAAGGGAATGTGTGTATGTTGAATATGGTGTGTGTGTGTGTGTGTGTGTGTGTGTGTGTGTGTGTGTGTATGTGCGGGATGATGAAAAAAGGTGTCGAGTAGTTCCACTCATATGGAAGAATTAGAAAGATATTAGATACTAGGTCTGTTTGTGGCTTAAGAGGCGGCAATATATGCAAGCATTTTTCTTTAGCAATTTGTTGTTAGAAAATGAAAAGTTCTCACTGGGAAAAGCATAATTATTTTGTCACTGAATTTGTTGTGGTTATAGTTTCCAACCATTGCTAGACCTTCCTAAAGTTGCCACAGATGGCATCTGCATGCTGGTTGGCTTAGAGAGCTTGAACTTCAAGTCTTCTCAGGGCTGAGCTCTCTTAATTCTGTAATTTTAGGTCAGACTGACATTTTCTTCCTGATTTTACCAGCCTACTGTCGCACAGGTCCCAAGATAAGTGTGGCAGCGATATTCTTCCCACTGTCCCTTCTTAGGTACTGGTATGGGGGAGGGGCCATTCCTTGACTACTTGCTGCTCACAGGAGGCTTTGACAGCTAGCACCTTTGCTTTTCAGAATAGAAAACCGAATCATCACCACTGGTGGCACTTCTCTCAGGATGCGAGTCTTTGCCTTCTTCTGAAGCCTTGCTTGTGCGTCAGCCAACATCTTCTTACCAGGGACTTTCTCCGTGCTAGCTTTCATGGTGCTGCATGGAAGTAACTGTGCAAGTTGCTCCTGCAGGAATGCTTCAGGCAGAAGAGAAAGCAGGATCTAATAAGTTCTAAATGTGAATGCTGTTCTCGTTGTTCTTGAAGATGGGATAGTTCCTTCTTTCCACCCTCGTGAGACACCTTACTGCCACCTTGCTTGTTCCGTTGAAGCTACACTCCAGGAAGGTGTATATGCTTCATTATTTAGGTCCCCTGACTTTATGTATCAGTCTGGGTCCCTTTAGCCTATTCAACTTTGGATGATTCAAGGCAGTTTGTTAAAGATATGCTTGGCAAAGGTGTGGAGAGGGAGTAGAGAATGTACCAGACAAGGGATAGTGATCACACTGAGGGACCAGGACAGTGGGCTTCTTACCTCCTCCAGGCGTGAAGGGAGGAGGGAGGATTTCCTCAGAGCAAGCTGTTTTGACCCTAGGGAAAGTCTTAGAGCTAGTCTCAGCGGGGAAGCAGAACAGATGGGTCTCTCTTGCGAGGCTGTTCCAGCTTTACATATTGCAACTTTTGAAAGTACAAGTAGAGTGAGAACCTGAAAGCTCTTTCACCTCTCCTGCAGCCAGCCCTCAACAGCCCCCTTTGGTGTGGTCCACATGCTCTGGCTCTGGGAGCAGAGGGCACCCTGAACAAAGGTGGAGTATGGATCTGAAGGGCAGATGCAGGCTTCCAGCACCCAGCTGCAGGCCTGGGACCTCAGAGGCCTAGCACTCCTTGTTCCTCTCCCTGTGTGCCCAGAGCAGGCCTCTTTGGACTTCTTTTTGAGTCCTTCCCTTGAGTTATTTGAGTTAACTGAGATGCTGTCACATGAGTAATAGCAAAGGAAAGAGCTGGAGAGAAGAAACCCTTCCCTCCCCAGCAGGTCTCCTCTCTGGCACAGTGGCTGGAGCAGCGTCTCCTTTCTTTTCTTACCTCTGGTGTGATGGTTTCTTTTATCCTAAGGGTGAAGTTGGAGGAACCCATGGTGTTTTCTTTTGAGTTGCAAACGAAGAACTTCAGGAGGCAGAAACCTCAGCCAGCTTGAGATTCTCAGGGAAGCACACTGTCCTGAAACCACACTTGGAAAAGACCTGAAAACAGCACTACTGTGCCCACACCTAGTTTACTAGCTTGATGTCACTTTGCTCCTCGTGAAAGATGGGCCCCTTAGGATGGCCTTCCTTTCCTGTTCTCAAGAGGGGATAAACATTTAAAGAGGTGTTGGCTAACACTGCTACCTCGGTGTGATATCACAGCCTGTGTCTGGCATTTGCCTCTTTCTCATGTACTGCTGAGTGAGAAATCAGAATATATAACTCAGCAAGTTTAGGACAAGAATTTGGTTTGTAATGTCACTAAAGTGCTATGTTGAAAGTCATTGCAGAGTTTTAAAATAGTTACCTTTAGCGTAGTATTTTGTAGATCGAAGAAAGACTGTAACTGACTTTAGGAATTTGATGAATGCTATTTAATGAACAAAAGGAAATGCTGTAGGCTGGAGAAGGTATTGGACAGAAGCATGAAATAGGTGACATGGATCATGTGAACACTACTGTATTTTATTTTTCTGGCAATGTTACTTAATACAGGGCTGAAGAGATAGCTCAATGGAATAAGTGCTTGCTTAGCAAGCACAAGGTCCTGTGTTAGATCCTTGGTACCATCAAAAAAATAAATAAAGTTACTTAGTACAGTGAATGAAGTGATAGTCTCAGGATGACAGTGACATTCTTTTGGTTTTGGTAGAGTCATATGAATATGATGCAATAATAATTTGTGTATATGCAGGTGTATATTATTGGCATAAAACTGGGAGTTGTTTCTGGACTAGTGTGTGAACCACAATTCTAGCCCTGAAAGAAGCTGAGGCAGGAGACTCTAGAGGCTGGGCAATTTAGTGATTCAGCAAGAATGCTGTGTAAAAGTAAGAGGCTTGCTGTTTCGTCCCTGTGTGCCAAAGAAAATGAATGGCAAGTTACAATCAGAAGACATAATTTGCGTGTTTTTGTATTTAAAAGAAATTTAAATAGGTCTCTGGCAAACTATTTTTCTACTTGTTAACCCCAGTGTAGGATTAGAACACTTTCGATGTGAAGAGCCACACAATAAAATTTTAGGTTTTGCAATCAAAATGATCTTGTCGCATCTATGCGTATTGTCATGTGTGCATCATATTGTCACTTCATATCTGGAAGTCATCAGAGACAGTACCAATGTTAATGAGCATAGCTTGATTCTTAAAAAATTTGTTTACAAAAATAGTCATAAGCTGGACTTGATCCAAGAGCCATAAGTTGTAGACCTTTAACTTAAATATAAACATTTTCTGCACTATCATTTTTAATATTTTATATATTTCAAACCTTGATAAAATTGGGCATAACAGAGAAACAAAAATCCTCCTGGGTCAGGGTTAGAGATACTTAGTAAATTGTATTCTTTAATACTAAAGAAAGGGCAGGAGAGACTTTAGGTTCTAGAGTGAGCTGGTGGAAAAATGCTGAAGGCCCTCAGGGGAGGAGAAATGTGATTAGGTCATTAGTATTTGACAGGTATTAAAAAACTTGGACTCTGATTTTTCCATTTTAAACTCTTAGCTACAATATATCTTTGGATATTGTGTTAAATCAGACTAATAAGGTACCTAACAAGAATTCAGCAAGTTAGGGGCTCATCATATTCCTGTCAGGGACCACTGGAAGAAAGTGACATCCAGGTAGGTACCATCATGTGGGACAGATAACTGGACCATCTGACACTTCTGTGGTTTTAAAATAAAATATGCATTTGATGAATAAGAAATTAATAACATCCAGCCATTCATCACAACGATACATGTCTTAATCTTTCTGCAATGAACTCATCAGAGGATCAAGAGGCTACACTAAATATCAATAGGAGAAACTTTTTTTTTTTTCAAATTTGATAATGGATTTTATCAATCACAAGTGGAAAACAAACCATGATTTTCTTTCAGAAATTGAATTTCTCTTGACTTTGCCAATTGTTTCTCAATGTGGTAAGACAGAACACGTGTCACCGAGTGGGCTGGCCAGGAGGGCCTGGAAGTTTTCTTTGGCTGGACCTTGACTTCAGACACAGTTATCCTTCACTCTAGGCCTTTGACCTTCTTTACTTACAATATCTATTTAGAAAATTTGTCATTATTAATTCTCTTACCTTTTGAGAGGTAAACTTCACTCAGCCTCTTAATAGTTTTATAACCCAGAAGCATAGTGATCAAGAACCTGTGAGATGTTTCTTCACAATTTAATCATTGAAGCAAACAGAACTCCAAGGTTATTGGTCTTTGTGGTACGTAGGAGTCTCACTTTCACAAGCACCACAGGCAAATACTAATGACCTAATCACATTTCTCCTCCCCTGAGGTCCTTTAGCGTTTTTCCACCAGCTCACTCTAGCACCTAAAGTCTCTCTTGCCCTTTCTTTAGCAGATTGAATTTACTATTTGTCCCCTATGCCTTATTATTGAATAACATCTGATGCACTGTTTCCTTAATGTCAAGTATGGGTCTCCTCTGTTGGAAGGAGTTAGAAGATAGGATGTGAGTTTTGGTTGATACTTTTGGGGAGGTCTGAGAAGGTGGAACTTACTCTGTGAGGAGACAGGGAAATTGTGTGGATGGGTGGCTCAGTAAATCTGATAGGAGGGGCAGACTAAATGAGGACAAAGCTATGACTGGTGAGGAAGTAGCAGTTACTCATTTAGTGAGGGAAGAAACATTTTATGTTTTGTGAGCTTCACAGTGAGCTTGTATTTATCTCACTTTGGCAAGGTCTCATAGGCTTTGTCTGATGATATTCTGTGAAAGCACTCATGTCTAAGAGAACAGAATGGCCTGACTCAGCAGCAGAACAACTTAAGGTAACAGTGAGGCTGAGATGAGAGGTCGGATCAGCCACCACAGGCCAGGGGCGCTTTGCTCCATCTCCTTTGTGACACTAGAAGGGAAAACACCACTGCTGCAAGTGCGAGCCTTTGAAGACTTAGTACAAAATAGTGGCTTGAGAATTCATATGTTTTAGATCAGATGGGTCCATTTAGACACATCAAAGCACACAGATCCACTGTCTGTTTCTCTGCCTCTCATAATAATAGTATCTAAGCAAGCATGATCTTGATGAGGTAGAAAGATGCTTTACCTGCTATAGTGGCATGAAATAAAATTCTCAAAAAGTTAAAAAAAGGCTATTAAATATATGCTTACATTTACACTACTGAAAAGTGTTCTTTATGCTTGACAAAGCAAGTGTAGGCTTTCTTTTTATCTTGGAATGAGAACCTCATGATAAATAAACACTCGATGAATTCAGAGCATGTGCTAAGCAATTGCTCTTAGCAGGAGGGTCTATTTTTGGAGATAAAAAGCTCTCTGTGGCTGAATGATGATTCAGAAAGAAATACTATCCCTTGGCCATACTGGACTCACAAGGCCAGTTTCTGCCTAGATAAGGTGAGAATTTATTTGGTTGACTTGTGAAAACTCACGTTGATCTTGGTCTAATCTCAGCTCACTGGCCCTTCAGTACACTCATTTAATCACTCACTCATTCATTGAAGAAACTACTGAATGCCTCCTGTACAACAGAAGCTATCTTAGATTTGGAGTAGGTAGTAATTAAACTAGATTCTCATGGATTGCAGCATTCATGGAAAGACAGACAACAGAAAAAAGCTACCAATAACTAATATGGTAAGAATTGCACGTGAAAACATCTGAGTTGTGTTGGAAATAATTGCAGGAAAAGAAACGTATATAATCAGCCTTTCACAAAGGCAGAATTTAAGCTGAAACTTTAAAGGTAAGGAAGCATCAATCATGCAAAATTTGAGGGGAAGGATGAATTCCTTCCTTACACTCTGCATAGATTATTCAGCAGCTAAAATTTAATGAATAGCCTGATATGATTGTTTTATCTTATTTATGCAACATTGGTTTCCTTGGTCAAGTCTGCAACCCTCATTAAATTTTGTTCTTTTAAACTACATTTACACTTACATTTTTATCACATAGTTACTGTTATAGCTTGACCCATAATGTCTCACAAATACATGTTGCTTTTAAGCTGTGGAGGCAGGATACTTATCTTTCTTTCAGAATTCAATTAGTTTTCTACAGTGTGAAGGACAGTTTTCTTTTCATCAGAGTTTCTGACAGCAAGAAGCACCAGCTTGTATTTGTAGTTTGATATATAGGCTAAGATCCAGCAGCTTATCACATTTTTATATAGATCAATACAGCTAGGAAAAGCATGAAACCATCGTCCCTCCTCAGTTTAAATCTTTTTGTCATTTCTATGTCCTGGTGACAAATTTAGGAGCTGTCTATTGATAAAGAAGGAGACAAATACACACACACACACACACACACACACACACATACACACACATATGCACACACAGAGAACTACACACACACAGAGAGAGAGAGAGAGAGAGAGAGAGAGAGAGAGAGAGAGAGA
>NDGM011248836.1:22575-33773 GCA_002564305.1 Octomys mimax
ATCCATAGGGGACATGGCCATCTTTCATTTCTATGAGATTCTAAATGCCCATATAAGTTAGGATTCTCATGCATCTTAAACATCTAGATAGTAATGGAACTTGTTCACTCCAGTCTGCTTTTGCTGCCTTCTTTCCAGCTTGATGATTCTCTGTCTTGTGGCCCTAGTGCTCTTAGGTCTGTGTTGAGCAGTACAATTGCCCTTGGCTGCATGTTTCTATTTAAATTAAAATTCAATAAGATTTCAAAGCTTAGTTTCTACACTGCCCTAGCTATATTTAAAATACTTAAAAGTAAAACATGGCCAATAGCCACCACATGAAGCAGAGCAAGCACAGGTACTTCTGTCACTGTAAGAAGTTCTCCTGGAGAATGCAGCCCCAGACCATTGCAGCAGTCTCCTGGCCTCCAGACTTGTGTGGGTGCTCAGGCAAAGCCACTTCCACCATACTCCAGTCCTTGCTGCCAAATTTAATCTTTTCAAGGGGATGATCCAGATATTTTGCTCTCTCGATTGAAAGTCTTCAATGGATTTCTCATTAACTTCAAAGTTAAGTTCAAAATCATGGCCTTGATAATTTTGTGAACTCTAATCTCATTTCCACTCACACAGTCAGCAAATAGTTTTTTTAAGCGAGGCACTCAGCCCTAGCAGAGAGTTCTCTCACGTGCTGCTGATAAACTGCTATCTTTCCAAAAGCAAATGGGACAAATCTAGTGGGACATTTAAATATGGACACCATTTTCTTCACTCATTTCTGTTAATTTCACCCTTGAAACCTACCAAGGAATGTAATTCCCGATATGTACTGGAAGGTATTCATCACAGCTTAATATTGGTGAGAAACTGGAAGTACTCTCAATGCTCAACCAATAGGAAATGTTTGAATGGATGACAGCACACATACACCAGTGAGTCTCAGCCCTGAACACTTGATGCTACAGGACGCTGTGATGTGATTTCCTTCCACGCCACTCATTGTTTAGTCAGTTTTTCACTCTAGGAATATCAAATACTTTACACCGAATCTCCAGGTTTTGGTGTAGGCTGTTTTGCTGCTGGAAATTTTTCTTACCCTGGATCACCACATGCTGGCTGGTGCCTTACAGTCCACTGATTTTATCTCCTTCATGAATTCTTCCTGGATTTTGTCTATCAGAGTTGATAGCTCTTTATTTTGTACTCCATCACGCTTGCATAGAATTTATCATATTATGCTTACAATTCAGCAGTCATGCATTTGTGTCTCACACGCACAAAATATCAAATCTTAAAGGCTAGAATAGTGTGTCATTTTTCTAATTTATCATTACATTTTTAGTATGTGACAGGATACCTGACCCATTTTTAATACAAAATATTTCTGAATAAATGAACGCAGGAAAGAAAATACATGGAACTGTAATCATTAATGCCTGGAAGGTTCAGTGAATACTGAGTTTTTTTTTTCTTTTTTCTTTTTGATAGAGTTGGGGAAATCAATATGAGAAAAGAGGAAATAACCACAGAAATAAACTAGAGGAATGTCAAAGGTTTAATTTTCTGTTATTGTTAATGCTAATCCTCTTCAGGCTGTGTAAACTTTGTTCAGTTAAGCAAATACTCCAGAAGACAAAGATTTTATATTTACTGGGAAATTCACAGTTGCAAGTGCCTGTGTGTTTTCCATGTCCTTAGGAACCTTGGCAAATAACTAACAGATTTGCATTTTCTTTCCACCTAGAGCAAAAGGTCTCTAGGTCCCTCACTGAACAATGACATTAAATAAATACTTAGAAAACAGGACCAGAGTTGGTAGAAGGGATTTGGGTTGATCTTTGATTTTGGAATAGATTACTTATAAATACTGTAGCCCAGTAAGGAAAATAGAATTAAAATTACATTTATAATTATATTTGTATTTGCTACATATGCACTGTTAACATAAGGTTTTAAAAAACATGACTTTTATATATCAGACAGGTCAGGTAATTTTGAAACAAATATTTAATTCAAAGTGAAGAAAACCCATATAGTTGGGAAAAATGGATACTGATATGTGACCACTGATACCTTAAAATTACATTAGAAAATTCATGCATAATATTTTCCGACCAAATCATCCAATTTTATAGCATATGTTTAAGAAGCAGGAACACTAAATTCGTCAAACTTATCTAATTTTGGATGCTCCATAAATAAACACGGAAAGAAAAGTCAATAAATCTAAATCTCCTTTCCACATATTTATTTACATATACTTATATTTTCAGGAATTTACATAATAATTTATATGGAGAAATGCTCTACTGGGATTTTGGTCATCAATCCTTGTCAGAGGACTTTGACTTTACCCAAATTTATGAATTTTGTTTTACGTATAATAAAAAGGGAGAAGGGAAGGTGGTAATTTCCTGAAAGTGTCAAATCCACATGCTGGAAACTTGAGTGAAAAAAAAAATTCTTACTTTCTGTTTGAAAAGAGGAGATCTGAATAGCAGTGCTATCTGAGGTCAACAGAATTATCAATGCGTGGACAGAGAAGGGAGCTGATATTGGTCCTGGGCTAATGCAGAGATGGGAGACTGACCTGCTCTCTACCTTGGCTTCATTGAGTTTGATATTTATTTGACAACCTCTCATTTTTATTTTGATGTTAATTATTTATCCATCCAAAGTTATTCTGAGGTTCTTTTTTTGTTATATAAAGTATAAGTACTCAACTTTTGATTTATCTCCTGAAGTAGGTTAGCTAGCCTCAGGGTGTCAAAGTCATTTGGTTTCTTCCCCCAATAGCCAGCAACTCTTCACCTGTGGTGGCAGTGAAATCTAAAGGAGGAAGCAAAATTCTTGACTGAGTTCTTTAAAAGCTTAGTTAAGAAGTAGCACCAGCCTCAAATACAGTGGGAGGAAGAATGTCCCAGCAGGTCCCAGCGGAGGCCCTGTCCCAATTACACAAGAATTGGAAGAGTAGGAAGCCTTTGAGGTTCCCTTCAAATGGGAGCGCGCGGCCCCAGTGGTTGTCCTGTGGCGGAAGGCAGCCACATGGCTGGGAAAACTGCCTTAGAGTTTGCCTTGAGTAAATTCAATAATTGTGTTCATGGAACATGTTTCCTCCCGGAGGCCTGGTGAGTTTGAGGGAGACCACTGTGCTCTTTGGAGAATTCTTAGAGCATTTTAGAATTTCCTAGTGAATTTGTGCTATACAATGTTGGCCCACTTTAGAAAATAATACCATATATTTTGGCCTCTAAATACACTTGATTTTCATTACATTTTCTCAGCCTGGATCCTAGAACGAGGTGACAATTTGCCTCAGCAAGAGTCCTTTCTTCTTTTATGCATTGCTTCTTTGGAAAGAGGCAAAATCATTTTGCTGACAAAGTAATTTCTAAGCCTTGACTAAGCTGCATTCATTGAGGCAACTGGGTTATTCTTTTCTCTAAAAGTCTCTACAAATGTTGCTCTAGTATTTGAGGTTACTTCATAACCCTCGTTTGGACTGGTTGGATCGTCTTCTCTTCATTGTGTCTTGATGATCTATTTATTTGTCTTTCACAAAAAAATCAAACTCCTTCCTTTTGATCCCCTCAGTCTGTAAACTTACAGTAGATGTTTTTGCTCTTTGATATCCCAAATAAATGATTTTTCTGTCTTTGAAGATATAACTATTCTTCAAGATGTCTAGGTTTGTTAGTCAAGGCAGAGGAAGAGTTTTCATTCAGTCAACTAGTCAACTATGGCTCTCCACTCTGATCAGTTCTTCAGTATGGTCATGTTTGGCACCAAGAGATATTTTTACTTGTGTCTATTTATTCTTTTCTTTTTTAATCTGGGAAAGCAAAGAAGATGTACCATATCTGTAAAGTGGAAGAGACGGACACATTACAGCACCTGTTTGTGCTGACTGGTCAAGTGCACACAGGTAATTAAGACAAATGGTCCTTTAACTTGGTGTTCACTGCCCTGGGAGAAGCAGGTCTATGAGGGAGTTCCGGAACTACTCCTCCCTTCCTTAGAGTTGCACAGCTTATTATCACCAAAGTATCTTTCAATCTCAGATGGCAGGGCTCTTCATCTGGCTTTTCTGAATGGGTTGTAAACAACCTATCTCTTAGGAATTTTCTCCTTCCTTTATGGCCATTTAGTTATTTTAACCATTAATTTTTTTTCTAGTGCTCTGTAACACTGGTTATGCGTGACTAACATTGATCTGATTCTTCTATAGATAGATTAGCCTAGGGCAGTGAGGGCAAAACTTTTGGAGCTTTCAGTGATAATAAATAGCCCACTGCTACATGCCTAAGAGGTTGGGAAAAAGAGCTTGGACCACAGTAATGCAGCCTCTAAAAGCAAAATTGTTGTAGTGTGATGTTTCTGGTTTCTAGCAGATTGTCATGCCTGAATAAACAAGGACTCTGTGTTTTTCTTGTGATTACTAATCGGCCAGTTCTGTACCTTAAGTTTGATTATATCCCCTAAGCTTCAAAACAGGAAATGGGAAAGTAGATCGTATTTATAACACTTTTCTTCTGTAAAGATACCATGTGAACAATTGAAAGTGAGATAGATATGGCCATTTTTCTGTTAATGAGAAGCCTAGTGAATTAATTGGGTCATCATGAATAAATTTAAGGAGTATAAGATATCGCTTCTCTACTCAAAACCTACCATGGTTTTCTGACTCCCAGATAAGGAAACTCAGTCTTCAATACATTCCACAAGACCAAGTGTAATCACGTCCCTGACAGCATTCTCTTCCATCGTATTTCTAGCCATACTTCCTTCACCATCCTTCTCTGACTGTTAGCTCAGCCATTCCTTCAGTCCATCAGTGAGGAGCCACAGCAGATGACTTTAAAGCATAAGGACATGGGTGCAGCTGTTCAGCACATGTGCACACCGGGACACACTTACATAAGCATGACTTAGTATAGACAGTTAGGCATGAGATACATGGTTAGGACACGAGAATGTAAGCTTGATGATGGCCAGTATAATACTGGCTTAATGAAAATGATGCTTGCTTGCTGCTGTTGTGTTGTCAGCTCCCTGTGCTTTCTTTTTCTTGGGGACCTCACCCATGACAATTCCCCTTCAGGCCCCTGACCCCAATAACCTCATATGTGATCCTGCCTCTAAATCTGTCCTTCCTATCCTCTCTGCTTCCAAGAGTCTTCTTCCAACCTCTACTTCACAACTCTATAGTCCACTGTTACTGCCAAAGAGACATTCCTCACTGTTGAAGATCACATGTTCGTAGTCGTTAATTTAAAAAAAATGTAGTAGATAAACCATCAGATCAGAGGCTATGTTACACGTACAGTGCTATATTTCCCTAACATTGAAAGCAATGCCTGTCTCCTATCAATCATCCAATACATATGAACTCATTTTGCTTTTGTCAGTGTGTTACTGTATTGGCTGCTACTCTGTCTCATAAAATTGTAAATTTCATCTATGGAGGATATGAAGAACAGATTCTACTGTAGTATGGTTCTGATAGCCCAAAATGGTGAAGATGGTTATGGAAAAGTATGACACAGGGGCTTAATTCACTCAGGAAATAGTTTCAAGGGTACTTCCATCTCCATAACTGGAGAGATACTGAAATTAGCTTGTAGTGATATTTTGTCTTTAATAACAAAGCTATCTGAGACATAAAGAGTATACAGTGATGATGTTTCTTTATTCTCACAAGAAAAATTCTTGGCATAAGTGGTTTTCCATATAGTGACAAACTAAAAAAAGAAAGGAAAACACATGTACCCATGTTTCAGTTAGGGTGGGGAGGGCTGGAAGTCACTCCTTTCTTTAGTCCCTGTTTGACCAACTGGCAGCTTTAAGATTAAATTATTATAAAAATATGTTCCAATTACTGAAGGTTAAAAAGTATGACTACTGCAGCTCATACTCATATGAATTGCTCATGAAACATTTAGCAAACCTTATTTAAAAATTGACAGAAAAATCTGTATTCAAAGTTACCTAGTGAAGGGGACTGGGGAGATAGCTCAGTAGAAAAACGCCTGCCTGGCAAGTGCAGGGTCCTGAGCTCAATCCCCGGTACCGCAAAAACAAACAAACAAACAAAAAACAAAGCAAAACAAAACAATAACAAAAAAACCCAAAGTTACCCCGTGAAAAACTGGTACATTGGTTTCCTAGACCGTGTGCACAGTGGTTTCCCTTTTTTTATGTTTGCGATGGATGTCTAGCTGCACAATGATACAGGCTCTGTGCTAATAAGGGAAGGAGAAGGGGTCAGGGGTAACTGCTAGAAACATGACTTCCTCAAACAGAAAACTGTTTCTGTATCTAGGGATAGTGCTAGGAATAACAGATTCAGCATGTCTTCGCAGAACTGATCTCCTTCCTTTTGCACATTTTTAATGCATTACTATGCTTGTGGGGTCTCTTTCTGTTTGACTTTAGTTGCAGCATCATACATCCTTCCTGGCCTTTGTGGGCTGTGCTTTCACAGGGCAGTAGACAGGAAGAAGAGGCTACCTTTTTCTACTAAATTTCTTAATCATACTAACATTTCGTTTGGAGGTTGAAATACAGAATCAATTCAGTTAAATGCAAATGACAAATACAGAGCATGACTTGAAAAGAAATATTATAATTTGTCTTCCTTTTAATAGTAAAACATTTCTTGTTTGACCAAGAACTCCATTTTAATCACAACATTAAATTGCCATGGGTAGAATTTAATTAGATCCTAGGTTTGACTAATAAGGAAGACTTTCTATGTGTTTAGCTAAAAATTTCTTTTGTTGAATTGCTATCGTTATTGAATCCCAGCAGGGCCAACCAGGTTTTGGTCATTTTTTTTTTTAAGCTGTGGTTGTAATCCGTATTCTTAAGTTTAGGAACACAGCACCTGCAATCAGCTCATTAGTAGATTTGGACATTATGTTTAAATTATACATTAATTTCACCTGAATTACTTGGAGCTAAGTAACAAAAAAAAAAGTGCTTCAATATCTGCTGCCTTAAAGGTTATTGAATTTAATCCTATTGAGATAATAGTTTTAAATTAACACTTGTATTGTACTTTACAGATATGTAGTTCTTAAATTATTGAGATTGGTTACTCAAATCATAGCAATGGCAGCCCAAACTAGCTCTTCTTGCCTCCAGCCTTTCTCTTTTCTCCCACATTCATCATCTTGCCAGCAAAGATGCTTCTCTAGTTACAGATTGGGCTATGTGTCTTCCTCCTTGGAAACTGATGGTGGCTCCTTGCAACCCACAGAGCGAAGTTCAAATCCCTTCGCTTAGCATTCTCAGCTATTTATAACTGAGGTAACTTGCCAAGCACATCTGTGCACGCCGAGCTTGTTGTGTGCCGCCCTCATGCACACTGGCTTTGACAAACAAGCCATCATTTTCTCGTCAAGCATGTACTTTGATGTCCCTATACTGTGCTCCTGCCTCTTGCTCTATCTGAAATGAACTTCCTCCTCTTCCTGAAAACTCACCTCAGCCAATATGTTGCTTCATCTGTGAGGCTCTGACCTTCCACTTCTCACCTTACTTCACAAAGAAGTTATCATCATCTCCAATAATCATTGCAGCTAAAGAAAAAGGTCTTATTGAAAAGATTAACTTCTCTACCTTGCAGTATCAGTGGGGCCATTGGATACGTACACATTCTATCTTCTTAAAGCTTAAAACCCTTCATCAAATGATGTGTGAACAAAATATGCTATCATTCTGTTTATAGAAGCAGGGTATAGGTCAGCTGGGCTCTAAGTCTATGAATCAGCTGCTTGTACCCAAAGATCATTATGTACACCAGTGCATAAGTAGGAAATTCCCATGGAGACCTCCGGCCCCTTGGCTAGGTTGTCTCTGATTTCCTGGGTTCTCCGGAGAAGGACCTTTGCTTCAGCACTTGCTCATCTCACAGATGCATCCTAACCAGCTTTCCAGCTAGTGCAGAGACACTCAGCATAAAATGTGCTGTGACAGAGGAAGCAGTGAGGTGAGTGGAGTGGTTTTAGAGGCTTAAGGAAAGCTTTCAGAAGGAAGGATCATTGACTCGAGTCTTACATTGGGAGTAGGTGGTAGGAGTTACCCAGTGAAAAAAGTTAGGCAACAGCAAAAAGGTCTCTGCAGATGGAGGAGTCTAGATAGAAACCTGGAGGTGAATGACACGGGAAAAGCAAGTGCAATTTTGTATGGGTGGAGTACTGAGGGGTTCTGTGTACATGGTTAGATGTGGGTGTGCATACAAGTGAGGCAGTGGCTTCCTCAACTGAACACATAGCAGAAAAGCAGAATTCTAATGTTCTAAGTTCATTTCAGTAGCCAAATACTTTTTAAAGATAAAATAAAAGCTCTTAGACATTGCTTTTCTTATCTTGTTTTTTTTTCTAGAGAGTTCTATTCAACTGTCAACATTTAGTTGTCTTCAACAGTCAACATTGGCCTACTATGTGCAAAGCACTGTATTAAGTGCTGTTTGGTACAAAAAGAAAAAAATTAAGATCTTAGTAACAGAGAGATAGAACATGCATACAAATAACTACAATGCAAGGTAGAAAGTGGCAAGTGCCATATGAGAGATAAAAATAAAATGCTGCAGTTCAGAGCAGGGAAAATTCACACGTTTGTGTGTAGCTGACCTATTTTTGCTAACAGTATGATAATCTTAGCTCTGCAGCTCATTTGAAACATGATGATGTTAATTTTGCAACTACTTCGATCTTCTGTAAGGGATAGTCCTTAGAAAATCATCTTATTTATTATAGAAACTTGGTCCAACTCCTCAGTGTCTATAGGCAAACAATTAGCATGGAATTAAAGGCAGAGAGTTTCTAAGGGTTTAACAGTAAATGAGTGGAGGTAATGGAAAGGGAGGGTGGCCATTAATCAAACATAGGATCTGTGTCTAGTAAGTGGAGCCAATGTAGAATTTTAATTGGTGGGAATGGGTAGGGGGAAGTTAAGAGAAAATTAGGAAATCTTATTAACATCTCAATGATAAACTTGTCTTCTTTGTAGTTGCTAATGATGTGGAAGCCATGGAAGAAGAAACTTCTTGTGGGAGACACTTCCTCTGTCACTGGGAGACAACCTCGATGTATCTTCTCTGAGTGACTGACCCCAGAAAAGAGCAGACCCAACCAGGGAGCCCTGATGATGGTGAGCCCTTGCTTTCCTAGAAACCACAGGCTCAGCTCTACCAGTTGGTGAGCCTGAATTCACCAGGTTTGGTAACTGGTTTTTCCAGGGCACCCTATGAAGAGACTATAATTAGATCCTCTGCTGTAAGTCTAGCTTTGTGTTCATTTAGCTGTGGCCATAGTTTCTAATCCCTGCTCAGCTCACTTTTCCTCTAAGATTCAAGTTTATACCTCCCAATCTTTGAACAGAGTTCTGTCCATAAGCAGAAATAATTGTTATTTTCATCTTCTTTAAATAACAGTGGCCAGAGACACTTTCTTATACTTAGTCTGATTCCTGAAGTGAATACTTCTAAATAGCCACATAGGAAATATTACCTGGCAAGAAAGCACCAAACTTGGACTCTTCACTCAATGACTTAGTAAATTGTGCCACTGGGGCAGCTTGGTTTGTTTCTGAGTGTCAGTGTCTTCATCAGATGGTTGTGGGGTTAAATGTGAAATGTACACATAAGGCTTCAAATGTGATACAAGGTAAGGTATTATTTATTAAAGATCAATAGTGATTTGGTATTGAGAAATGCTTTTGTGTTTTCCTCAATCTTACCCAAATGAAAATTTATTATTCCTATTGGATGTGTAGATTAAAGTGCAATTTGCTTTCTTCTGGACATGCCCTTAAAGACATTTCTGGAGAATAGAGATGAGTATAATTTTGTCTGCCTTTTGAGGGGTTATACACATGCAAGTTCTTGAAAGAAAGGGTTATTCTGATAAAGTTAGTCAGCTAAAAATGACCCTTATATTCCTTTTTAAGTAGTATATTATTCCATCAACTTGATTTGCATACATTTCACGTAAACTATGAACATTTAAGTGAAAGAACATTTCAGAGAAAAGAACAGGATAGTAATTACAACCAAACTTTCCTTATGCTGACAGCAGCCAACTCATTTATTAAGTCAATGTAGTCAAGTAACACAGCAACATCACACTTGATTGAAATCTTGGCCAAGTCTGACAGATGTTCCTTACTCATTGTCAATCTCAAGTATATTTTAATGAGTTTCAAGTGGCTGGGCTCCCCCTCTGCAGATGCCACTGTTGCAGAGATTGTGAACAGATTCTTCAGGGCAATGGGTTTTGTATTTAATAAGCAGTGCATGGTAGGTAACGGTAGAAATCATTGCTGGAAATGCAATCACAACTTGGGAAATGGTCCCCTTGGTTTATAGCTGATGAGTCTTCTTCAAATCAGTAAATTCAGAATAGTGCCTCAAAGCTGGTCTGTGTGTATAATATCTCTAGTCTTAAAAGTTGATGAGAATATTTCAAAAACCTCAATCCTTTTGGAGATTTAAGAAGATTTCTACTTTAGAGGACTCACTAGAAGTATGTTTAAAATTGATTGGTATATTTTTGTCATTGATTCTTGAAATTGCAGTGTTCAAGGATGAGAAAAAAGGGGTAGGGGAGGCACATACACACACACACACACACACACACACAGACTGACTTAGTAATTCCTATTTATTTGTTTGTATTTCAAGTGTGTTTGGTATAGGGTTTTAGATGGTTATTTTTTAGTTTTCAGAATGATAGTTTGATATTTCTACTGGTTTATAGACTTTCTTTTTCACTTCAAAAATTATTACTTGTGTAGGGAAAAGCCACAAGAATAATATTTCCTTTGGTCAATCTCTATCTCAAACAAAATGCTTTATATATTTTTTATACTATGCCATAAAAGTGAATATTGCTTAGCTACCATGGTGTATTAGTTTTTTCCATGCTGGAATAAATCCACTTTCAATTACTAGTCTATCTCACTAGTTTAAATGCAATAGTTCATCTCTTTCTTTACACATCAGATATAAGCTTTTTAATGTTCTAAAATCTTTTTACAAATGTGCCCTTAATTGGACAACCCTAAAATAACTTCTTTGGTCTTATGATGTAGATATTGTTTAAAAGCAGATAGATCATTTAGAAAGGAGGTACACTTCCTTCTCGATCAGAAGAGGTGCATAAAGACCTAACTTTCTTTATCCAACAGACTGTCTAAAGTAAATGAAAGGGGCC
>NDGM011248837.1:6979-17337 GCA_002564305.1 Octomys mimax
AAAAAAAAAAAAAAAAAAACCACCAATGGCTATGAAACAAACTTCTATTTTTTTAAAGGGAAGAAACACACTACTATACCATAATGAGGTTTCCAAACTAGTTTTAAAACATTACACACCCTTTTCCGTTCTTTCCTGTCCTTTTCATCCTTTTTTTCTCTTTCTCTGGATCTTTCCCTTGACTTGTCCATATCTTTCTTGTCCATTTCTCTCTCCTTACTCTTGGACAGTGGTGGAGTAGTATGATTAAGGTAGAGCTGTTAAATTAAGGCAATATTACTAAAGATTATTTTAGTTTTCCAGTATTGGGACCTTTTGGTTTTTAATTAAACGAAGACACTTGGTAGTTAGACCCAAAGTCAAAACTGGTCAGCTGTCTGTATTACAAGAGGTAAAATAAATGAGCATTGCACAAATTATACAAAGGCTTTAATTCATAGCCTTGTAAAAATTTCCATTTAAACTCAACCAGCATATCACTGCCTCAACTGAGACCCCTGAAGTAAATTCTTTATTTGTAAAGACTCTGCTGTAAAGACCTAGTTACTATCATTACAAGCATTCACAGGTGAAGAATAGTGGCTGGGCTTTATTATTAAAAAAACAAAATACAAACCTCTACACAATCATAAAAAATTTTAATGTCTTACCATCCACTAATAATAGGCAGTCAGTAGTGACCATGAGCAAATATGTAAAAATAAAACCAAGCTATGTCTTCACTGGTAAATACTTTCTGCCTCAGTGTAAACTAGGCAGAGATTATTTGGCATTCCAGTTCCACTAAATAATCACAATTGACTTTGACATTTATCGTACTGGTATTAAATAATCAGAAAACCATGCGTAGGCTTGAGAATTGTTAAACTACTCAAAGACCGCTTATTTTTTTTAACTGCCAAAATGTATACAGGCAATTAATCAGGAAGGATATTCTAACTCTAAACAACTGAGACAACCCTACTTATATAAGTTGTAAATATGGAAATTCACCATTAGAGAAAATATTTAGGAAGTAGAAAATAATCAAATATCCAACTTCATAGCATTTGGAAGTGTTACAAATTGAAATTAATAACTGAAAGTATTAGGCAATATAATACTGCATATAAACTTATTGCATAACTACACAATTCTAGATATACTTTAATAGTAAACATAATGAGTCAAGTATTTTTACATGAAGGAATCCTTTGGTATTCAAAGGAACAAGAAAAAAAAGGCCACAAGTGTGAGAATTAAACACTTATTTTTCACACCACCAAACATTTTCAACTCAGTTGGCTCAGAAATACTGGCATAGCAATGTAGAAGTGGATTCTTTAAAATTTCTATGCTTAAAAGTTGATGATCAACTGAAATAGACAAAATGTTTATTAATAACAAAGAGCAAGAGAATGATAAACAGTCATAAAGTACTTTTCTAAAAGATACTCTTGCTGAGTAGTCACTGAATGACATTTCAAGATTTTTCTAACTGAGGTTTATCCACCTTAATTTACTTATGAAACTGATAAAACAAAGGCAATAACATTACTGCAATATTCAAAAAACGATTTTTCTAAAGGCAGTACTGTTTAAAAGAAACCTCTTAATTTAAAAGAGGTTTGTACACACACACACACACACACACACACACACCTACAAGAATATAGTCTTTACCTGTGTCTATTTGAATTCTGTATTGCAAGGAATTGAGCATTTTTCTAGGGCTTACTTCTGCCATTAATCAAATATTTCACTCTTGATGTAAAAAGTCAAAAAGCTCAACAAGACACACAATAAGAAATTATTTGTTTAGAAATATACTTAAGCCAACTCTTCCTTTCTATTCTTTTAAGAACAGTTATGAACCCAATACTTTTCCCATAAAAAAGTATTTTCTCATAGACTATGGAATGAAATGCATACTTATTAGTTGAGGCATTCCAAGCTCTCTGTAATCTTTTCACAATTACATCTCGTCCATTGCAACAAATGAGTTCCATGCTGTGGCCATATCACTCTCTAACTCATCCTTGTTAGCAGTTCTCTTCACCAGAGTGTTACTCACTTTTATTTTAAACTCTTAAAATCCCACTTACCCTACAAAGACAATTCATTAGCCATAAGCACCTCAACAGGCACTCAACGCTAACACTTTCCAATGTGTCCTTTCTTTCAACAGAGTCTAGCTATGTAGTGCAGGCTGGCCTTGAACTCACTATGTAGCCAAGGCTGGCCTCCTACTGCCTCAGCCTCTTGAATGCTGGGATGACAGGTGTGCGGCACCACACCCAACTCCTTTATTTATTTATTTAGCTTTTTGTGACAGGTATTTTCTAGTCATTTCATGCCATTTGTTTTTTTTTTTCCATAACAGTTTCTAGTAAGTGAGAAAGCTAGGGTAATTTTTCCTACTTTACGTATTTCCTAGTACCTTATGAACATACTGAATAGCCACGAACGTCAAATAAAATTAAGGATTTGCACACAGAAGTACTGAATTTTGTCCTTGATTTGCTTGTATTCCTGACACTGGGATCATTATGGTCCAAAAGAAGACCTATTTTTAAAATACACACTTGGTTAGAGGAACACGCTGTTAACACTTTATCAAATGTATCCGGATAGGACTGCTAGGTGAAACCATAACTGATGAAAACCAGATATATGCCATGTGAAAACTGGGGTGGATGGTAAACTAAAACATGATTTAGATTGTAAGGTTTTTCTCTCTTTAATCTCATTTGAAAAGTCAATTCCATGCATGAGTTTGACCATGAATTAGAGGTTTTGTATGCCAGTAAGCCCCTCATTTTGGGAAGCTGAGACAGATTACAAATTGGAGGTCAACCTGGGCGATTTAGGGTCTTGGCAACACAAAGACTCAAACTTTGAAAGGACTGGGTATGCAGCTTAGTGTGAAGGCCCTATGTTCAATCTCTAGTACCAAGAAAAAGAAAAAGAAAGCAACAATAGCAAATTAAAAAAAATCTTAGAGGCAAAAGCACAAATAGGTCAAACTTAATGAGGAAAAACTTTATATGGACAAGTGACAGGACAACATGAAAAGCAGACACTACCTGCTAAATCTTCTAAAAAACAAAATCTACCACAGAAACAGTGAAGTTTTAGACAATCAATTTTAGAAATAAAAGTCTAGGAAAAAATTTATTCTAACACATGTATATGCTATTCAACTTTCTAAACACATAAACTCAATGATCAACACTGGAACAACATCAGCTACCATACAAACCAGTACTTTGGATGCTTTACTAATGTCCAAATGTGTCAGAGTTCATTTCAAATACTCGTTGAATACCTAACTTTGTTGTCAGATACCATGCTAAGTTCTAAGGATCTGAGAAGTGGTACAAATCATATAATGTTTAGATGCATACTTATATGCCATGTTCAAGAACTTCTAGTTGTATGTGGAATAGATCTACTGAATTTTAATGTTCATGAAATTATAAATAAGGAAGTGGGAAAATACACATGAATCATAATTTAAAAATAAAATAAGCACACTAAAAGAGATAGGAACCCTTTTGACTATGGTTGAAATGAGTGCTAAGAATCAAGAAATCTTAACTCACATTTTGGTACTAGCAGGTAATATACTAACAAAGGCTCAAAATGTTTTTTAAATCTCTCATTTGTCAAAAAGACATGTACTATTTGCCCTATTTAACCACATAGCACTATTATGAACATGAAATGAGACAAATATATGTTATCCCACATTTTATTTTCAAAAGGCTTTCACAAATAGGAAGAGTCTTCATCAATAATTAGAAAATCTTCTTAATTTTACAGCAGGTTTCAAACTGCTTTAAGGTATGCTTCAGTAAATAAATACAAAACTATTAATTCATGAATTTAAAATGGCTGACAAAAGCCACTGATGGTTAAGACTGACAAGCACAATCTCAATCTGGTTATAAAGACCTACTAATCGCAATACATATTCACTTTAGCCAATAATACAATTTAACTTTAAAGAAAATATCCATTGTATTGCTGATACTCTGTTGATTAATACAGTACATTCTAAAAACAATGGCAACATTTTTAGGGCACAGGCACACTGGCTAATCTATTAAAAATTAGTGCTTATTTGCCCAGAATCCATAGAAATTTCATTGTAAAATTATAGTAAAAGCAGTCATGTCAAGCAATGTTTCAAAATTCCATTTGGTCCATCAGTAAAGAATCAAACTTAGCAGATAAAAGAGGAAGTATAAAGTCAAAATAAATGAAAGTACAAATTTTATAATAAAAACAAACTAACTTGAACAATAGACAATCCAATTATAATACTAAAATGAATTATGTAATACAATACACAAACTACACACTATTTTTAGGAGAATAATACCCAGGAAAGTAGAGTAATAGGTAAGAATTAATATTGACATGGAAACACAACCAACAATTTGTGTTTACATGTCAGGGGAATGATTATTTTACATTAACTTTATCTCTTGATATTATGACACAACTGCCAAAAAGACATCTCAGCAGAGGAGATAATATAAAGAACTAAATGAACTGAGATGGACTCAGTTTTTAAAACAGGTAGGTGACTGCATCAAAGTACTTTTTGGTCTTCTCGACTGTCTTTTTTAAAAAGTCAGAGAAGTCTGGTTTATTTTGAAAAATTAAAGAAGCCTACTCCCCTAAAACAAATCAAAATCACTCCTTTCCCCAAACCATAAACTTAGTTCCAGATTTTTAAAGCATATAAGGAGAATGTATAATACAACAAGGCAAGGATAAATTATAGAAGTGTTGCTGCCTTATACACATTATATAACAATCTCTCTCAACAAGACCATTGTCATCTTTTCTTTAGTTTATAGTAACAATTTTTAGAAGTCAGAAGCAGAGTACTTTTTGCTACTGACCCTAGCTTACTGAATCTACTAGATTGAGTATATACACTGGAAAAAAGAAGTAAAGAACTTTTTGGTTTTCGTAGGCATGATGATTTTAAAAGTCTCAAACCTTTGATGAAGACTCCTTGAGTTCGATGAGACTGTCCTGTAGAAAATGAATGGAGATGACAGGTGAGCTGGCATAGTTCTCAGAACCCAGAGGAACTTTGGGAAGTATGGCTGTAACCTGGAAATAAATCAGCTACTTCTTGTGAGGATAAATTCGGTGGTATCATTATCAATATGAATATCAATAAAAAGCCAAAAACAAAGCCACATAATGGAATTGTAATGTTAAAAAAATTATGTGCTCAATAAAAGAAATGTTTATTCTGCTAAAAATTTAAAAATAAATGTCAATGCCACATTATTTATATCTCTGTATTTAAGCTATAATTGATTTAAGACACTTAAGAAAACATTTTTTTCTTCCAAAAAAGTTTAAAACAGTGTTCACTGTGGAAGAACAAACACTGAGTTATATTTTCATAGTTTTTAATTGGAAAGGTTCAGATTTTACTTATAACCCTAATATAACTAGACATATTTTATCATACCTAGAAAATTTAGTGGCATTATGTTAGAAGAAAACAAAATATATTCTATGAAATAATAACCAGTTTTTAATCACTTTTTTTTGCAAAGTGCCTATGACTGGTGAATCTCACAACACACATGCAGACACAAACACACACACACACACACACATGCATTTATTTAAAAAAGAAAAATAAATCAATTACGGTATTCCACCACAGTGCTCTTGATGAAGAATTAATAACTTACAGTTTTAAAAGTTCAACGTACTGCAAATTCAAAGATTCCATGAAATTAGATGACTTTAGAATTAAAATTAAATATGGAGCAAAGAATGGCTACCCTGAGTCTTCAAGAAGGCTACACCCACGATTTTGTGCTGCAGTTGAATGCCTGGGGTTTCTCTTTGCTGGGTGGTAGGATTGGATGCCACATCTGCTTTTATCGTAACGGAAGGTTCAACTTGTTGGGAACCCAAAGGGTATAAACAAACCTCCAAGGGAAGATACAACAGAAGCTGCATGCTCACTGAATATACACAACTACAGGAGAACTGATCACCAAGGAGACTTTAAAATGAAACTCCTTTCAAGACTCCTTCTTAGAAGGCACATCGGTATGATGCTTATCAAGAAGCTTGATGAATTCAGAGGTATCTTGCTTATCCTGTACCATCCAGGACGTCTTCAGTGCTATACATTCTTCAATATTTATGCTGAAAAATGGGCTTCATTCTGCTGAAAAGATTCTTTTGCTTGTAGCTACCATTGCACTCCAAAAAAGACTGCTTAAAGCAGTGAGGCACTTCTGGGTAAAATTTCTCTTGTACTTTGAAACTCTACAAAATTAGTGCTAGGTCCTTGAAGCTTTAACTTTTTTTATAATAAAAATACTCAATAGGAAAAAAAAATCAGTCCACCAATACCGAAAAAATTCATTTTCTAATGCAATATAAAACCTCCAGTGGCTCCAGTGAATACTTGGCACAAGACTTGAAGGAAGTCAGGACACTGGTATTCCAAACAGGTGAGCCTAATATGGACGCTGCCTTCCTCAGGCTATACTAACCTTTACTGTGGAGGAATGTGATGGAGAAGGGTGAGTATCAATTTTGCGGCGTTTTTGTTCTGTGAGGAGAAAAATAGCCGGAATAAAGTAAGTTTCCAATCTTCCCAAATATTAAAAAAAAACAATTTAAACATCATCAATTACCCTTTATCCCTACAAAATACTTATTACTTCCCAAAACAGACAACAGACAGCTATGCATTAAAACAGTAAAAGGTAGACAAATATAAACAAAGATATACTTGCCCCTTTCAGGCTCTGCAATATCTGATCGGGGAACAGGTGATTTCAAGGACCCAGACACTGGTGTTTTTTCTCCTCCTTTAACATTTTCCTTTGATTTCATTTCCTTTGCTATATCTCTTTCTCTCGACGGCTCCTTCTCTCTTTCCCTTTCTTGAGTTGATTTTGCTTCTACATTGGGGACAGCAGTCTTGAATTTCTCATCTTTAGCTTTTTCTTCTTTCTTGAACTTTTCTTTCTCTTTGTCAGACTTAGGTGTTCTTTCCTTGGTCTCTCTTGCTTTTTCATCTTTATTTGGTCTCTCTTCTTTCGGTTTTTCTTTACCATCTTTACCAAGTACCCTGGCCTCTGGAGTAGTAGCTGGAGTCTTTTCTTTTTTCTCTTTTTCTTTCTCTTTCCCTTTTTCTTTGTCATTTTCTTTAACAGCTTTGCCACTTCAGAATAAAAACACAGAATTTGAACACAAGTATGAAACATAGTGCATGTTTAAAATCAAAGTATTTCTGACTGATTTCAAAAATTCTAGAAGGGCCAGCCAGATAGCTTGGCTGACCAAAGCACCTGCTTAGCCAGGTACAAGGATTCAGGCTCAATCCCCTGGCATGCCATGCCTCCCCCGCCCCCAGGGTATGCCGAGACGACTGAGATTGGGCATGGTGGTGCATGCCTGTAATCCCAGCACTTGGGAGGCTGAAAAGAGAAGAATCACTATGAGTCCATCTGTGTAGTAAGAGACCCTATACTAAACACACATAAAAAATATTCTAGACGAAAACTAAATGACAACCTTAAAGCAAGTAAAAAGGAATAATTTCCTTATCCCATAGATAACAAGTTCATGAATGAATTAATGATTAAAAGTCAGGTGTGCTGGCACCTCCCTATAATCTGAACATGCAGGAGGCTGAGGCAGAAAGATTGAGTTCAATCAGACTGGGACAGTGAGTGCAAGGCTAGCCTGAAATACAAATCTACATATTGTATTGAAAACAAAACAAAAAATAAATGAATCGATGTCAGGTTCTTTTTGTATACACTCAAACTTTTGAGGATAACAAGGTAAAAACCAAAAATATATTATTTCAAAAACCAACCAGGGTGCTACTGTCACGAAATAAATTACTGATCAAGATGGATTGCTATTCTAAATTAGAGTGGGCTTTTCTTATGTAAACTAGACTCACTCAGATCACCTAGGGCAATAGCTCTATCCTAACACAATTTTGTTTTGTTTTGTTTTATTTTGAACTTTGCCACCTACATTCCCCTGAATATCTCGGCAAGGGGAAACAAAGCTGTTATATAAAACATAATTATATGGAACATAATTGGGATAGTAAATACATTACTAAAATAAGGGTATGTACAAAATTTCAAAGTGTGGCATAAATGACTTTCATACTACTTAACTACTACCCCATTCTACTCACAGTCAATGAAACAAATTACAGAAGAATTTAGAATTATGACAAATGTCAACATTCCTACCTGTTAGAGCCACTATTTCCATTATTTGAATTTCCTTTAGGTGTGGCACTAGAAGCTTTATTAACAGCTTTCACACCACACTGAGATCTCTCCCTTGATTTATCTGAAATAAAAGTAAAATTTTCTTTGAACAAGAACCTAAATATAAATAAACTATAATTTCACAGCAAAATGACTAGAGGACAATTAAAAAGCATCAGCATTGCCTGGCAAGCACAAGGGCCTGAGTTCAATCCCTGGTTCTGCAAAAAACTTAAATTAAATTAAATTTAAAAATAAAAAAAATAAAAAGCATCAGCAGGTTGATTATGTCTTAATAGTTACATACTCCTTCTATCTAGGAAATAAAGAGGTAATAAATACTAGGCCAGCATTTTGCTTGTTATGTGATATAGAACCTTTCATTTTGTTGAAATAAAATGTGTCATGTATAAGTTTCTACAAATAAGCATACCAGTCTCCTCAGTACTGCTTTCATCCGATTTAGATGCACTTCCTAGTGAGGATGAAGAAGGCCCACCACCAGGCCCATTTTGTACACTGGCAACAGCATTCCTCGGAGGAGGGTCTTTATGATGAAATTCATTTTCTGGTATCATGTATGACTTTCTACTTTTCAACTGCCCAGAGTAGCTGAAAGTCGCACAAAGTGTTAAAATATACAAACACAAATCAAAGAGCACAAACATGGGGTTTAAATGAATAAAATTAACAATTTATTCACTCAGCTACTTGGTTCCAGAAAATAAGTTATTTAAGATTAAGTCTTTATAGAGTCCTATTTGCTTTCATAAAACTAAAACTAATCCTTAAAAATTGATTTCTTCCTGTTGCTCTTGAAGAGCTGATAACTATGATGATGAAATTACAATTCTTCCCATTCATGACATATGACTTTTGAAGCTATCATCCAGTATAGACCGGAAGTTGATAATCAGAAGTGACAACTCTCACCAGCCTGTGGGAACATGATCGCATAATCTCCCATAATCTCCTGAAGTAAGGCAGAAGATAAAATTCAACACTGTAAAACATTTTAAAGTCTTCAGAATCCTTCTGTCATCTATTCTCACAAATCACATTAAAGTATAATTTTGTTACCCCATAGCCAATGCATATAGATCTGGCCTCTTCTCTTTTTCTTCTTGGCAGATTTTATGTACTCTTCTTTCCAAAGCCTGACCCAAATTCAAAACTTTGGGGTACCATGGAAGTATTTTTGTTAGTACAATCAAGATATTCCTGATGTGAGTATATTCGCCTGTTTCAAGGCAATGAACAGATGCCTACAAAAAATATTAAGATTCATTATAAAACTGTAAGGAAAGAAAAATGTATTACCTTTGAAAATCCATTATTATTACCTTTGTTAGCTTATAATGCCATTTATGCACAACATGTCGAAAATTTTCATAATCTAATTGATCAGCTTTATTTCCACCATCAAATCCAGTTGCTCGTAATATGGTAAGGAATCCTGGATAGTTTCCACATTCCTAAGGAAAAAAAGTATGTCATTGTTAAAAACTGTATCAAAAAATAAGCTGTATCCCATAAAATAACAAAGTTGAAACTCGAGTACACCAACTCAATGATTCCATGTTTATTTGGATGATACTAACATGGAAAGTTTGGAATAGAATTACATAGTATATGTAGATACACATGGGTATAATTCTAGTCTTTAGTATGTGAAAAGCCAGGTTTTACAGAACCATTTATTAAAGAGGCTAGCTTTCTTCCAGTGAACATGTTTGGCCCCTTTGTCAAAAATAAGGTCACTCATTGTATTTACAGTTTTGTCTGTATCTTCTAATCTGTTAAAGACTAACAGATTTTGATTTAGATCAAAAATCTAAATATTAAAACAGAAACACTAAATCCTCTGGAGGAGAAAGAAGGAAGAAATCTTGAAGACATAGGGGTAGGTAGAGAGTTCAGGAATAAAAACCAAACAGCACAGGATATATTTCAAAGAACCAACAGCTTGGATCTCATCATATTGAAAAGGTTTTGCATATCAATAGAAATCACCAACAGGGGCTGGTGAGATGGTTCAGTGGTCTAAAGCACCTACTTGGAACAAGCTTGGCAAAG
>NDGM011248839.1:0-12488 GCA_002564305.1 Octomys mimax
CACAAGGGCCTGAGTTCAATCCCCAGTTCCACCAAAAAAAAAAAAAAAAGAAAGAAAGAAAAAAGAAAAGCCATAAAATTGTTAATGTTAATATATATGTAAATATATGTTGATATATATTAATATATCACTTTTGAACATGATAAAGTTGAGAATAACTATATTATTATTTTGCTTTTTGCTTTGGTTTCATAATGTAACTTTACTTAGTTAGTTAGCTTTTGGGGGTGTTTTGTCATTTTTTTTTGGTACCAGGGATCAAACTCAGGACCCTGTGTTTGCCAAGCAGACGTTTATGTTGCCAAGCTATCTCCCCAGCCCCATAATGTAACTTTGATGGGTTGGGTTGATTCATACCCAGTGTCATATGTTAGAAACAGGTGAGGATGAACATAGTGGCTTATTTTTGTACTTTCAGAAGAGGAGTCTTATAGTAGTTACTAGGAATCACCTAGTAATAGGTGTTTGGTAGACTTGTTGAACAAATAATTTTTCTGTATATTTAATTGGTAGACAGCTTGGCTATCTGGAAACACTATAGCAAGTTTTGAAAATCTAGCCCTCTTCTGAGAGGCAGTTCTTCCTCCTACAGTAGGCCAGGTGCCTGAGTAGCAGGATCCAAGTCAGCTGGGAGATATTACTGAAAGGTGACTAGAATTTGTATCTAGGAATAGAACAACCGAAGATCAAACCCCAAAGTGAGGGTAGCACTCACTACCAGGTTGAAACAAAGATCCAACCTGGAACTTCGAGACTCAGGATACAGAATTATGCCATCCAGGAAAGGACTGTGCCCTATAAACAGACCACGTCCCCAAAGGGGCAGGCTTGTCCAGGAATCTGTGTAGGGCTCCCTGTCTCTAATGGACTCAATAAGAGCTGGTCTGGGCATAATTTCCATATAAGTGGGCACTAAATAAGAAAAAGGAAATCTGCCAGAATATGAAAAAAGGAAGAAAATGGATACATTTTCCACAGCATCTACATTAAGTAAACTTTTTAAATACTGGTTGGCAATATTTTATGTGTTTTCTCCAATTGAGGCCTATAGCTCATAGACCTGCCAGGGTTATAGGATCAATGTAAAAATTCCTGTTGTTTTGCTGACTTAGGCATTCACAGAGGAATTATTTGGGAGGCAGAACTGAAAAGCAATTATGTGAAAAGTACAACATGCTGGCTTTCCAGGAGCAGCTGCTGAGAAGCAAGTTTTTGGGAGACTTTCTGGATTTGGTACATATACAATTTCCCCTGATGCCTTTTGGCATGTACTAATATTTCTTCTAGCTTCAAGTCACAGGTTTTTTGTTTTTTTTTTTTTTTACTTTAATCCATCATTTTAGGTCTTTTTAAGCTAACATCTACAATTTTTTTTTAAGAAATCCATAAATCTTTTTAGCATATCAACTTGTTGTGGCATGTCCTGGAAACTTCCTCTGTGTTACAGAGGAAGGAGTGACTTATTTAAAGAAAAAGATGGCTTTTTTCAGGTTGACATCCATGAAAATATCTGTGAGTTGTCCTTCTCCTGGGATTAGTTTGGAAGTATTTGTGAGGCACTCCCCTGTTCTTGACCTCCCTTTACCCCTTTTCTTCACCTCCCTGCCTGTTCTCCCCAGTATGAGAAAGTCCATTTGTGGCCAGCTCCACCTGACAACTTCTGTGTGTGGCCTAGGCCTTGGAACGCTGGATGTTTGCATAATGTTCACTGGGAGTCAATTCTAAGAATCAAGCATGCTGGAGGGAGGCCAGTGTCCATCTGGAGTAGCCTTTCAGGCTCTATAGGGATCCTTGACTTCAGAGCTCTGTTCACTCCAGACTCAGTTCAGTTCCTCAGACGGTCCATTGAAGGCTCGTGATCCTCTATGCAACCTTCAAAATCTTTCTCCTGAACACAGGAAGATCTCAGTATTGTTAGAGAGACATTGGTGCAGGATTTCTCAGTTAATCCCATACAGGAAAGGATGTTGTCACATTTCCTTCCAGAACTCTGTAAGGGTTAAATCTGTGTGAGACATTTGATAGCACAAGTGGCTGTCATTCAGGGCATAGCTCAGTCGTAAGTTAAGACTAAAATTCTAGTAGTTCCTACTTTTTGATCAGCAGACAGACCTGGTTGGTTCTCAGGTAAGCAGTTCACTGGCTCCTTGGACACTGCTGTCAGTGTCCTTCCCAGTTCCTCCTGCCCCTTGCACATGAAGTTTTCTAGTTTATTTTGTAAGCTACACAATATTAAAGGGAAAAAAAATCCATCAAGCCATAAGATTACCTATGTTGGGAGATACATTATTTCTTGCTGTTGAAGTTATGTTATGATTTCATCCAGTAAAGATTTTTTTGTTTGTTTGTTTGTTTGTGGTACTGGGGAGGGATTGAACTCAGGATGCTGCACTTGCCAGGCAAGCGCTTATTCTACTGAGCTGTCTCCTCGGCCCCAATCCAGTAGAGTTTTAGGGAACAAAGTAACATTCCTTTCTTTCCTAGTAATATCTCCTTAGTTGTTCTTAGACTGCCTGTGATCGCCAGTGGTTTTCTATAATAAAAGTGCTTCACTAATTTATAGTGATAATAATCAACAGATTATTTATTATGATCAGTTTCTTAAACAGTTGACTGTTTCTTTGCTTTATTGGTACTACAGCACAAATAGTTAATTCCCCAAGACTGGTAGTGATCAAACCTAAGTTAACTAAATGTACCAAATGTAGGAAGAGATTTATTGCTGGCCTAACATAACTTCTCAAGAGAGAAAAGGGAAAGAGGATTGGGAAAAGACAATCTTACTAGAATATAAAATATCCAGTCACCTTGAGTAAACTTGAAATCTAGACAGATAAACCGAATAGATTATTTTGCTGTTTCTTTTACAAATAAGCTCTGAATCTGCAGGACACACTGCCCTGAGGGCCTTTCCACTTTTGGGTACCTGTGATAGTGAAAGATGGTGTGCTTGTTGATTGGATAGGACATTCTGTCTAATCCACAGGAGAGTAGTTTACTCTTGTCCTCACACTTGAAAAAGAGGACAGTGTTTCTCAAGGAGGTTCTTAGGATTGAACTCTGATCAAATATTATTTTAAATATATGGTAAAGATTTTTTGCCTCTGACAAAAAAAGATGAAAATCAATTTTAAAGTCCATGTTATGTACACACTTAGGCATGCATGAGGACAGAGAGGGAATTTCTTAATTGTGTTTTATCATCAGGTCTAATTGATGAGTTTTGGTCCACACTATTTTAATCTTTGAAATCTGTGGTGAGAAGGTATCAGCTTTATCACTGAAAGGAATTGGGACTTTCAAATTTGGAGATTCTTTCTTGCTTTCAATACTGCTTGACTTGAAAAAGAATTGAGAAAAGGCAAGTAAATGCCTATATGTTTTGAGTTATATCCTCAGAGAGCAGGCTTGTCAGAATCAGGACCTCTAGAACACTTCCTAGGATTATGTTGAGCACAAACATAGACTTTGTGGCCAGCACACTGGATGAGAAACATTGCATTCTTTTGAAAACAATAAAATCAACTGACATCACAATGTAAGCACCTAATCTTCTGGACAGATTCAATTTGCTATTATTGATGTTTCTTTCCACTATCACAGTTATGTAAATTTCCTTGGCTCTAGGCAGTGCTCATGTCCAGAGTTCTCTCAAAGTCACCAATCTGATCTTTGTCCTTACTGCTTAGCAGTGAACCATTGATTTCCCAGCCCCTAAATTCCTTGCTAAATTCCTTTTTGAGTGGTTCCCAAACATGCCAGCCTCGAGGATGTCTTGGAACTGGCCAAAGTTTCACTAAGGGGGTCCAGCCTTCCCTTGGCAGTGCTCCCTGTCCCTTCTGAGGTGGGTTCTTGTCATGCTGACATGCAGACCGAGAGGCATGTTCTTGATTTTGGCAAGTACATAACCCTCATATTAGATGACACAGGACAAATTCATGCTAAAAGTCAGAAAAGCTACTGGGGAAGCTCCTTCTAAAAGGAGGTAATATAACTCAACAACAGAGTATCTCCAACTAGAAATGCTCAATGAAGTAAGAAATTATTAAGACAATATAGATTTCTTTGGTTTATTTAGGTGTCCTTGGTTGGGAGTATAATTCTCAAATTATACCAAATTCCACCCACCCTCAATTTCCATATTTTTTATTACTTTTATAATTAGATGACAGTAAATATTATGGAATTGTTTTATTAAATAAATAAAGTAGTTGTGGGAAGGTGTAAATGGAAGAGTAAAATTTTTTTCTTTTCCACCTTCATTTTCCATTCTTCAGATTGAACCAGTGTTAATAATTTTGGTATATTTTATTAATTTCTTAAAATATATGCAAATATATGTATGGTGACCTATTCTCCACTTTAATTTTCATTTAAAAATATATAATCAGTACATTTTGATCTTAGAAAATACTGGGTTTCATTGTGGATTTTTTACTTTTTATGTATTTGGTACAGGGTCTCACTATGCAACTTGGACTCGTAGTAATCCTATTTTCAGCCTCCCCAGCATTGGGATTACAGGTATGTGCCACTACCACTGGCTAGCATGGCATGTGGTGCCAGTGACTGAGCCCAGTCCCTGTGCTTGCATAAGCGGGCACTTAGTCCATTGTGCTATCTCACCAGCCCTCATTGTGGATTTTAAGTAACTTATCCTAGAGGTTCTTTATATCTCATATTAGTCAGGGTTTTCCTAGAGGAGCAGATATAATACAAGGAACAGATATAACACAAGATGCACAAATGTATGAGAAAATATAAGATTGGCTTACAGCAGTCAGCCACAGAGGCAGATGAGGAAGGGTGCAGCGGGCATCAGCTGGAGTCAGATTCAGTCCAAGGTCTGGAGCTCACTACAGTGTCTCCTGCAAATCTGTATCAGGAGTCCGATGGGTCTGTGACAGAGGGATAGAAGGCTGAACTGTGAATACTACAGTTCCTCCAAGGAAGTGGCACACAGACTCTTTCCTCAAACCCTTTATATACCCTCTTTGTGCTGAGTCACTCTAGGGTGCCCCCTACCCCCAGGGTGTGGAGCTACCTAGCCATCTAGCCAAGTTGATACAATGTATGCACCACTACACTTGTTACACTTTAAAAACAATTTTTCCTGCTTTGTTATATGCTATTATACAACAAATCAATTACTGATTTAAGCACTTCTCCATTAATGAATATTTTGGTGACTTCCAATTTTTATTAGAAATGATAATGCCACAGTGAAGGTTCTCCTGCATTCATAATTAGTGCTTTGTTAGTACCACGCCCCAAGGGGATCAAAGATCCCAAGTGCATACTCCACTGGACAGAAACCAGTGCTCTAGCCTGTCTTGAAGCCTGCCACGTATACCTCCTTCTCCAGTTCTCATTATTTCTCTCACTCAGCTCTCCACCATCCTATGTGTGACCACAAGCAACATGCTTACACAGGAGTCCCTGTTGAAATGCCTTAATAGACATGGTAGGTGACTTAAGTATGTGAAGAGGTGGCAAGTAAGGGTAATCGGCCAACCCAGTGGCATCAGGATCCCTTGCTCACTACCTGCTGAAATTTTTCCTATCAAGACTGCTTAGTGATATTTTGTTTTGTTTAGCTTATTTGTGGTATTGAGGATTGAACCCCGGGATTTTTAAATTGCCAAATAAGACGATCAGTTCTGTTCTGCCGGTTCTCTGACCATGCTGCAGCATTCAGAACTATATATTATCCCTTCCTAGTGCCTTCTTTCTCCCTGTAATGTTATTTTTTGTTGTTGGGTTTTTTTGTTTGTTTGTTTGTTTTTGTTTTTTTGTGGTACCAGGGATTGAACTCAGGACCTTATGCTTGCCAGGCAAGCACTTATTCCACTGCGCTATTTCCCTGACCCTCCCTGTAATGTTACAGTACAGTGGGACTCATAGAGAAATGGAGAAGCTGGAGGCCTGAAGACACTAAATTTATAAAATGAAATTTAAAAAATTAATACCTATGACTTCCAGGTCCATGATGCTAACAGAAAGTGACTGATTTAAACAAATCTAAACTCGGAATAGGCAAAGAAGTCTCTCACCTTAACGCCTAGAAACTCACATCTTTCAAGGACAGGGCTTAAATTCTGCCCTCCCAGATTATTCCTTCTTCTCTTGCTTCTTACTGCCTCAGCAGTATGTGTGTGCCTCTGTTCCTGACACTTCATCATCCACCTTGCACTGGAGTGTTTAGGCAGCTCTAGTACCTGCCAAAGGCCTGGGTCTTTGAGTTGTTTATTCTGCCTACCTTCAGCATTTATTTCTGTGCAGTAGGTTCTTAGTAAATGTTTTGCTGATCTATTTGTTGGGAGAAGGATAGGGAAAATAAAGCTTTGTTTCTAGTTATATTCAAACTAGAGACAGTATGATCTTGGCATCCAAAGGAAAAATTAAAAACTTTGAATGTCTAAGACTTGAATATTCTCCTGCCAAAAATAATTCTGTAGAAGTAACTCATGAGAATATCACTGAATTAGGGAAGCCCTTATTTCCCTATTATATCAGTCAAAATAACAAAGATTAATTTGCATTATCATGAAAAACACACAGTCCAGGCTCAAATTCTGTCTGAATTTTTTTTTTTTTCACTCTAGTGACTATGAAAGCTGTGGCACTTAGACAGTTAGGACTCTGGGCAAATCAGGGTACGCACCTGTACAGCAACTCGCTAAGTGAACTGCACCTTAACACCAAAATGTCAGAAGCCTTCCTGAAGAACAGGCTTGAAAGCATCAGGAGCTATGCTGATACAATTAATTTACAAATCAGTGCCTTGCTTAAGCTGCATCCAAGAAAAATAGGGTGCCTGTCTGTGGAGTGCTACCAGTCTCTGCCTGGGAGAAGGCCTCCGCATCTTGCTGTAGGCCAGAAGTTAATCTGTTGTTTTCAAATCTGTGTTTCTCACATTCAATTTTTAGACTGAGCCTTTGCATTTAAGTTGGATTGGTTTAGATATAATGTAACTCCTTTAAAACTCACCCTTTTTTGTCATACAATACTAGGAATTTTGGCAAACATGTATCCTTGTGTAACTTTTATCACAACCAACACGTAGAACAGAGCCATTACCCCCAAGTTCTCTCATGCCATTTGGTGGTGTTCTCTTCCTCCACCCCCAGCGCCTGGCCACTGCTGACCTGTTATCTGACCCTGTAGTTTTGCTTTTTCCAGTATGTCATAGAGATGGAATAATGCATAGTGCTTTGAGTCTGGCTTCTTTCAAAAAATATTTCATATTTGAGATCTATCTGTTCATTTGTACTGTGCATCAATCGTTACTTTTTGTTGCTGAGTAGTATTTCATTGTGTAGATATACAGTTTAGCCAGCTATCAGCTAAAACATTTGGGTTGCTTCCAGATTAGGTCTTTATAAATAGGCACTGTAAACATTCATATAAAATTTCCTTTTGCAAACATGTTTTCATTTCTCATAATATGTATGAAGCATGAGATTACTAAGATGATAGATCTATGTTCAACTTTTATAAGAAACTATTCAATCATTTTCCAAAGTAACTGAACTATTTGAAATTTCTATAGTATTTATGAGGATTTAATGTTCTAGAATTTAAGTGAATGTTCACATTATTTTAGATCATCTCAATCAAATTACATGTTTCAGGTAGATTGAAAGTCAACTAAAGGTTTTTTCTGGGTTGTTGTACCTTGGCTTCAGGTACTTTGTGAAGAGGAGAGAAGGGTGGAATAGGGAGGTAGACCCCATCCCAGTGGGTTGAGCTTTTTATTTATGTATGGGACATTTTTTCTCTTATCTGAAAATGATTAAAGTGAATGTTTGGTTGTGTTGCAAGACTGACCTGATATTCAGGGAAGACTAGAGCAGCTTTGCAAATAAGCTCAGAAAATCTACTGGGCCACACAGTGATTTCTCAGGCCATTCAGTGGTGCATTGTTGATGGCATTTGATAATGTTATGTACTGAGAACCTGGAGACAGGCATGTCTATGCAGGCTGATATTGCCAAGTTTTATTCAACTCAATTGCCCACTAATTGATTTCTTTTACCTTCTCAACCAAATGTTATCAGATTCTGACCATTGGAGATGTGTTGCTTGTAAGGCTTCTTATCATCTAGATTTCTTATGACTGAAATAGGAGATCAAGGCTTTAGTTTTTTTACCTGGCCTTGGAACTTTAGCCCTAAAGAGATGTATACAGATACACAGAAGAGATGTATCTGTGTGCTGCCTGGGTCTGCTGTAGTCAGCATCTTTTGTACTATACAGCGATCAGTGCAAAGCCTAATAGGCTGAAGGCCTCGCCTTCCGGGTCCTCTCGTGACTGCCTTTGGTAATTCTGCCTCAATGATTTGCCTTTGAATCTAATCATATGGCTGTCAAAAACAGGAAGGAAAAAGGATCAGTGACTTGTGTACCTTTGATGTACATTGGCAGCGTTCAGAATACTATGGTGACTATATCAGCACAGTCACCTGGAGCTGTAAAATGCAGTGCTTCTCCAGGGATTAACTGAAGGATCCTGGTCAAGTAAAATGTTCCGCCAAGGGCACAAAACTCAAGAGTTTTTTGTATTCTGCTTACAGTTTTTGTATTCCACTCTAACAAAGTAGGAGATGAGAAAACAAATGGAAAATGATTATTTTCTGCCTGATTTTGCTTCAGGGGAATATCAATTCAGATACCTGCCTGCCAGCTGCAGTCCTGTCAGCTGCCAGTCCCTGGGCTGTTCTCAGAGGTGCCATGGGAGGGGCTGCGGTGTCTTTGGGGGTGCTTGTGTTTCAGGCTGATGTTACATTCTTCTTATGAATGTCACTTTGGACAGGGTGATAAAAATCAAGAAGTATGATGTTCTGTGGTATTGAGATGAAGAAGTTTGTTTTGTTTCCAGCTATGGATTTGACTGCAGGTGAACTTTTTAGAGCTGAGCTGTCAGAATGTGAGAGGAAAGAGAAGCTAGGGGGAAAACAATCACAGGTTTTGATTGTACTGAATACCCTGGGGGCACCCAGCAGTTTTGTAACTGTTCACTCGGCATTAACCAAACCCACAGGATGCCTCTCCCTTTTATCGGCCAGTAAATTGTTTCCCCAAACAGCTAGTATTTGCAGCCCCAGTGAACTGTCCAACGTGTTGCATGTGACCTGAAGAGGACCCGAATTACAGACCCTGTAGATCAACTGGGGAAAGACAAGTGAGTGGAAATGTCTTCGCACACCTTTGCTAGGCATATGCAGAGTGTACAAAGCCAGACATTTTATCAGGCCAAAGAATGTGGCGATCATGGATATAGGTAGGAGAAATGCAGTAATAAAAGGAGCTGGCACGTAGATATGTTGATTTCACTTTTAAAAAGGCAAGTTAATATGATTGCAGAGAATATTCAGGATCACAGTACATATAATATAGTAGAAAGCTTTTCATAATTATTAGAGTAAACATTGTAGCTAATATATTCATGTTGGTATTATTAGTGAAGTACCATTCCCCTTTTCCGTATCTGTTACAATTTACGGTTTGCTAAATCATAGAAGTATTGTATACTCTACAAATTTCACTCCTCAGCTAAAGGATGGCATGGAGATGAATCTGTGCCCCAGCTTATGAATTAATAGACTCATTTTGCACCTCAATTTACTGAGGCCTGGTACTCACACACTGATGGAGCCAGCCTAGGGAAGAGGGGTGTAACTATTGATTAATTTTCTTCTTACAAAAGCTTACTGCTGCTTTCTGAAATGGTCACTATAGAAATTTCCAAGTTGTTTTGCCTCTTGAGTCCTCAAATCTGCATTTGGGATGATTCTCCTTTAGTCCTATCATTATAGATGTTTTTCCTCTGTCAAGTGTCTCGGTGATGTCAGTAGAAATTGCCTACATTAAAAAATATCTCTTTCATCCTGGAGAGATTATTTCTGAAGAAACTTTCTTTTTCCCTTTTTAAGTTTTTGTAAAAAAAAATACCTGCATTTGTTAAGAAACAGAAATGCTTATGATAAAAAGCCATGGTATCCTTTTCAGAATATTTCATTCTGGTACTATATGAGCACAGGCGATTATTGACTTGGCGTAGTAGTAATGATGGCGGTAATCATTCTTTTTTGTGTTTTTTCACTTATGTAACCTTTTTCCTTCCTTAGTTGATAGTTATTTTAAATATTCTACTGATAATCTTTGAACCTTAAAAATAATAGTTTTCAGCCTTAATTTCTTGTCCTGTCCACTTAAATAATGCATCTTGCCCAAGCCTGTTCAGTGAAAATATTAATAATGCCTGTGAAAACAGCATGAAAATATTAATATCCCCTCTATGAAGCCTCTCATGTTTTCTGGATTGTCTGTTTCTTTGGAGTCAAGTGTCATATTTAATTTCTTGGCTTTTCTCTTCAAAGCTTGTGCTTTGTTTTTAAATATGAATGGTGAGCTTTGGTTATCTATCCATATTTACAAAAGAGGCTGGGTCTTCATTTTCTTAATAAATGGTGTGGGTTTCCTCTGCTGTGCTACATGTAGTCTGATTACCTGTTATTTCCTGTTATTATTCAGTCCCATGAATAGGAAGTCTGTCTGGAGCCCCGACGGGGAGGATGGGGCTTGTCATCTGGTAGTTTCACTTTAGGATCAACCAAGAGTGGGCTGGATTTTAGTCAGAAGTTTATGTGGGTGTGTGGGGGTTCATGTGTCAGGGTGGGAGTGCATTACTCTCATGTTGGCACATACTCCTAGCTCTTTCCAGACAGTTTTTATTCAACTTTTTATTTTGATCTAATTTTAGCTTTAGAGACAAGTTACAAAAATAATACTGTTTCTGTATATCACTCACCCAGCTTCCCCTAAACTTAGTGTCTTGTCTATAGTACAATTTCCAGGCAGGTTTTACATTCTTCTAATAAAGTTCTCTAATCTTTCCCTGCTAGTACAATGGGATGGGTATTGAGCACAGTGTATGGACCTAAGGGAACTAAGCCAGGGAGTCAGGGAACAAGGGCTACCCAGAGGCCCAGTGAACCTTGGGCAGACCTTAGACTCCCTCTCTCATTTTCAGCCTAATTTGAAAGGCCAATCTCTATGTCACCTGCCCAGTGAGCACGGACAGGCCACGATGAATTCCATGGGCCAGGCCAGCTTACCCCCACTTCCCATGGTCCCAATTTTCTCCTGCGTGTTCTAGGCTTTTTAGATTCTCACTTTATATAGTCATAGTTTGTTCCCTTCAGAGAGAAAAAACATGAGAGGCGGAAAAGTCAAAATACAGAGAAAGACAGAGAGAGATTGTTTCTAGCTCTCCCCAGTTACAATGGAGTGTGCCAAAATCCTGGCAGATGTGTGAGAAATTGAAAGAAGAGTTAGTGCTGCAGTCTTGAGTCCCAGATCTACAAGGCAGGCTAGCAGGTTGGAAACTCTGACAGGATTTCTTTGTTAAGTTTTATTATTGTTGTAGTAAGAACACAGCATGAGATTTACCCTCTTCACAAATTTTCAGTATAGTATACATTATTGCAGATTGTAGAATATTTCATCATACTGCCAGATATCCTGCATGTTAATCTTCTTTGACTAAAATTTTCCCATTGATTAGTAACTCCTAATTTTCTCTGCTATAGTATTAAGACAGAAATTATTCTCTGGGAATCCTCAGTGTTTGCCCTTAAGGCCCTCAGCTGCTTGGATGACACCCATTTACATCATGGAGGCTAACCGGCCAGACTTAGCATCACCTGATTGTAGTTGTGAACGAAAGCCTCTGATATCTTCCCAGCAATATGTAGACTAGTGTTTGACCCAACAACTGAGCACCGTAGCCCAAGAAATGCGATAAGCCATCATGTGCTCCATTTGCTGTACTTGTCCTGACCTCCAGAAATTTGTCGAGAACCCAATTGTTAATGCAAGTGCCCTTTCTAAACAAGGGCATAGTCCTGTTGAGACTTAAAAAGAAGATATTCCAATATTTAGCTCAAATTTATTTACTTTAATGATACTCTAGACAAGTTCACCAGCATTGATTTTTAGGTCTGTACTATATTGTACTTATTTCGAATTTTTCATCTTATTTGCTATGACCTATCTAAATGGAACTACCTATTTTCCTATTTGTTTGGCCCTAACTCCATACAGTTTGAAATGTTTTTGTAAAATCTTCATAGTATGATTTTAATTTTTAGAATAAACAAAGATCACTGAAGGACTTCCCCTTCCCCCCATAACCCATAACACCTAGCACAATGCTTTGTCCAAATTGGATACTCAGAACTTTTAAACATATATTTAAGTGTTTGAAAATTCTTGTTTTGTATACGTGACATAATTTAATATGAATCTTTAGTGATCTTGAATGTTGTATCTTCCAAGATTTTATTCATTGCTCACATTTAATGGTGCTTGTGAGATAGGGAGGTGACAGGTATATTTAATCTCTAACAACATTGTGTGTATGTGTGTGTGTGTGTGTGTGTGTGAGAGAGAGAGAGAGAAAGAGAGAGAGAGAGAGAGAGAGA
>NDGM011248844.1:5348-18885 GCA_002564305.1 Octomys mimax
ATAAGCGCTTCCCTGGCAAGTACAAGGGCCTGAGTTCAACCCCCAGTTCTGCAAAAAAAAAAAAAAAAAAAAAAAAATTTCCTTTCTGTGTATTTTCCAGACATTGGACCCAACTATTTTTGATCATATCTCCAGGGCTACTGTATTTGAATAGTGAAATATCACACTAAAAGTTTTACCTTTACAACAATTCTGCATCTCATTCAAAAACAATATAATGGGCAACTCGCATTCTCAGAGCTGCCTAAAACAATTTCCTTTTTCTCATTTAATGATACACAGTAAATGCTTCTTTGAGTTTTGATGTAATACCCCAAAATATACTTATGGCAATACGTATTTTTGAATGTTAAATACAGATGAAAACGTTCTTTACATAGTGCTTAGTCAAAATCTGAGTTTTTTTTAAATTTAACATTATTCCAAACTATTCTCAAGATATATTTTCCTTCATTTTAAGTAATTTTTGAATAGCTCACATGGGTGCAAAATAAATCACTGAGAAGGTAAAAAGAAGCACTATGTCTCCCTCCCTAAGATCTGCTGTGTTGTGGCCCCCAGGTATCCCCCCTCACCAAATCACTTGCTTGGTGCTCTGCTGGGGGTATGGCTGAGTCAGACCTTGTTCCTCCCCTCTCCCCAGTCCTTCTGATCCTCTTTGCCAAAGTCATCACTGTCACCAGATTTCTAAAGACCCTGTTAAAGAGGGCTTTTAACTCATGTCCATGTGTCCTCATGTTTCTTTATAAATCTTGTCATACAACTGCAAAACAGTGCTGTTCTCCTTATCCAGAATACTGACTTTGGGAATGGCTGATGGTAACTGCCATGGTAGGTGGCATCCCTCCCTGGATGAGGAAATGGGTGCAGAAATGATCACAAGATATATTTGTTTGATGATTTACATCAACAAAACATCACTGATGAAACTTGTTGACTATATTACACCAACAAACAGTGGAATATCTTGAACCATTGGAAGAGTCACTTAGATTTTGTAAGCTGAATATGGGATATTGCAAAGCAAAACTTAGAAAGGAAGAAAATAGCCAAAGACAACATTGCTATAGAGATAGCATTTGTTTGTGTAAATATAATGTTGAGAGAATCCACAAGAAACTGTCAAAATGATGCTTTTTAGCTGGGATTATAATATAAAACTATATTTTCAGATTTTGTATATCTGTATTTTTAAACTGTTTATAAGGTTGTTCTTTTTAATAATTAATAGATATTATTTCCTGTAACAGATTTATAGTTTTAGAAACATTGCGCAGTTCATGTGTCTTCCCTTTCTTCTCATACCGTGTGACCTCAGTGTAGGACTGTAGCGACACAGGAGCATTATCCAAAGTTCATTGTCCTTCCAAATTTCCTTGCTCTTTACCTATGTTACTATTTCAGGATCCAATCTGTGCATTTAGAACTGTGATGGCTTGTTGGATTTTCCTACCAGCAGGTCTTTTGAACTCAAAATATATTTTGCGTTTTAAAAAATCAGTAACATACTGTTAAAGAAAATCGAAGATCCATTCACTCACTTAGGCAATATTTGTTTCATCTGGCTGGGGAAATAGCTCAGCGGTCTAAGCGCTTGCCTGGCAAGTGCAAGGATCCATGTTCGATCCTCTGCTATCACATTTGAGCTGCCCCCCCACCCCAATCCCATGGCCTGCCAAAGCCATCCAACAGAACCCCACATAATGGTGCTCTCCTGTAATCTCAGAGCTGTGGAGGCCAAAACAGGAGGATCACTGCAAGTCTGAGCTGCATAGAAAGACCCTGTACAACATGCATAAATTTTTTTAAAAGAAAAAGTTTAAAACTCTTAGGTTCATATGCTGTTCCAAGCCCTGGGATTAAGGGGTAAAGAGAGAAGTTTTAGTTTTGTGGCCCTCATCCCCTATTTTTATTTACTTATTTATTTATTTATTTTTAAAAGACAGTCCACTGGCCTCTCCTCCCTCCTTGGAGCCTGGGAGACCAAACTAACGAAATCCATCCGGGCCAGGCATCTGGCTTTCCGTCCTTTTTTACTTAGGTGAGTTCTATAGATAGCTTTGCTTCCTCCTTCCTTTTGTCTGAGTCCCTCTGTCTTCTCTGGCAGCGCTCACATCACATGCCCGTTACTCTACAGAAGTATTTGTGTACACTTAGTTTTGGTAACTGCTGTCTTAGGAGAACTTTTAACACTTTCAGTTTTCTTCAATGGCAGCACTTGTCAAGCTTTATTTTAATATCGCTGCTATTTCTGTTGCTGAACTGCTTGGAAAAGAACAGTGCTACCTTTATTTATATATCCTCAGGAGGCGGTGAGCTGTAGTCATCATATATTACGTGAGTACTGGATGTTTTCTGTTTGAACTTGGTGACACTTGGACAGGTCAACTAGTCAGACAAAAGTGTCCAGTAGAACATCAGAGTTAAACCATAAGATCAAATAAATGCACGTGAACAGATAGATACCTACAGAATGTTTCCTACAACAACAGAATACACATTTTTCTCAACAACACATGGAACTTTTTCCAAAATAGATCATGTCTTAGGCCAGAAAGAATGCGTAAGTAAATACAAAAGGATTGAAATGATCCCATTTATACTATCAGATCATAAAGGATTGAAGCTGGAAATCAGTAGTAAATGAAGAATAGAAGCTATGCAAAATATGGGGATGAAATGAAACCTCATTGAGTAATCAATGGATCACAGAAGAAAGCAGGACAGAAATTGCCTTTTCAGTAGAGGCACTGCCTCTTGTTTCCAGGATAATGCTTGTCTTGTTGAACTTTACGTGTTTGATTGTCCAGTCTCTCTGTAGCATCGCACTGAGGGCAGGGGAAGCAGCCCTCTTCCTTGCTGCATCCCAACTGACTGCCACAGGGAATGTCCTCAGCATTTGTAGAACAAACACTGAGTTATCTGGGGGGTTGACCAGATCGACAGCTCTACTTAATTCTTGCACTAGGACTCAGATCTCCTTAATAGTGTTCCTTGATCTCATACCAAATCTCACTGCTTCTTAAAAGTGTTACAGTCAAATGTAGTTTGTGTAAAACAACACTTCTGTGAACAAGAAGAGGTGTTAAAGAAGCTGAATATTGTCTGTGAAATTTGACCTTTGTCTCATTCTTCTGTTAAAGGTCCTTATTACTATAGTAAGGTCAGTTGATTTATACAATCTAGTTTTAATTAAGACTTAAAAATGCCAATATTTCACTGTAATATTAAAGGGAGTTCAGAGATTAGTAGTTTTTACATGCCTGATAATATTAAATGACAGTGGTTATAAAATAAACCTAGGTTTATTGATCAGATGTGTAAATATCAGTCCCTCAACTTGATTTGTAATAAAAAAATCTGCAAGTTATAAACTGTTTTGAAGACTTTCTGAGCATTTGACCTTTAAAATTTTGACTTAAATCAATACCTAAATCCAGATTGGAGTACCAAGTGCCTTCTTCAGTAATTATTTTAAGCTTTTCCTGTGCGGTTTTTAATTCTCAGGTGAAAACTTCATATCTAAAAGTTAAAAAGAAAGAATAATTGAAGAAAAACTTTCCCCACTTTTTTTCTAATTATGAATCTAATTCAGGGTAAACCTGGCTAGTTAATTTCATCTCTGTGCAAACACCCCTGAGCACTTCCATGGACCAGGAAGGTGATGGAATCCCTGTGTTTGTGGGTTGTGTTGAGTAGGTATTGCTTATAGCCCATGACCACAAGTGCAGTCAAAGAGGAGGAGGTGATGGTAGAGAAGACCTGAAGTCTTATTTCTTTTCTCAGACTATCCTGAGATTTAGGAATAAAGACAAATATTTATAAATGTAACTATACATACTAAATGAAGAGAAAATAATATTTAGCATAATGATTAGGGTATATATTGACAAACATGTTGCATTTAGGAGAACCTAATAAAAAACAAAGATATTGTAGAGTAAAGTATACTATATATTACTAGGCAGTTTTTCCAAGAGTATAGTCTAAGTTTATTAGTTTAAATGTAGCTGGTCATGGTGACACATGCCTGTAATCCCAGCATTTGGGAGGCTGAGGCAGGGGGACTACTGTGAGTTCCAGGCAGGTCTGGGCTACATAGTAAATTCAAGGCCTGAACTACATAGTGAGACTTTGTCTCACCAAACAAAGCAAAAGTATTTATTACTGTGAAGTAATTGTTCTTAGCTTTCAAATGGTCTACTGAAGGTAAATTGTTATAAATTGCTTCTTATGTCTTATACTTTTGAATTTCCTCTTCGGAGCCTAGGAAAGTACATGCATTTTTTAGTGCTTAGCTCCAAAACACCTGTGTCCTGGGAGCTTTTGACAGGCAGGTCTGTTGCTTTGTATCCCATTCACTGAAAGTTTGTAGCTCTTGCGTTGACTTGCCTCAACACACAGCTAAATGAAAAGGCAGCTCTGTATTTTTCTGCTTTTCTTTTTTTGTGGTACTGGGGATTGAACTCAGGACCTTGCACTTGCCTGGAAATCACTTATTCTACTGAGCTGTCTCTCCAGCCCTATTTTTCTTCTTTTCTAACCTCATCCCATAGTGCTTCCCATAATTCTCTGCATATCACACAAGTTTCATAAAATTTCATTGATCCTTTTGCACCCACATAAACTTCATTTACAGTACTTCTTAGGAGGCATGACAAAATATATAGAAAAAAAAAGGTGCTTCTAGTTTTCTTATTTTGCATAAGCTCATTAATGATCTGATAAAAATAATTTAGCCTTAAATAATGATTATTAATTAATGCCCCAAGAATATGAAGTCAGCAACATTTACCCTGAGGAAACACAAATGGTCATGATCGTGCCCCTCAGACATCGTATCTAATGAGCCAGCCAGGCACAGATATGGAAATTCTCATAAAGATGAGTAAGCACTGATCCTGCTAGTGTCTGAATGTTATGTTGTGATTCATTTATTGAAATTTATTGCCAAGTGTACTGGTGACTGGAGGTGGGGCACGAGGGCAGAGCCCTTGTGAATGGGACTGGTTCCCATCCAAAAGACTGTGAGTTTGATCACCTTGCACCACATGAAAATACAGAAAGTGAGACCTTCTTAGACATACATTTTGTTGGCTCCTTAATTTTGGAATTCACAGCATCTAGGTCTAAACTTATGTTGTTTCTTAATTAGCCAACTAAAAACTTACGTTACCACAAATCAAAGAGACATAGAGACCGTAGGAGTATTGAATGTATGAAATGAGAATGAATCAAGAAACATGGCTAGTTAATAAGTTTTACTGTTTGCAGTTACTCTGATGTTATACCATTAGCCAGTGGCTTCAGAGAGAGCCCCTGTGGTATGAAAAAGGGTAAAAACTGACTGAAATGTGAATTTTCACAGGATGGCGAGTCACTCAACGAAAAGTAATTGGAACTGTTGTAGTCATGTGGACTGCTTCATGTAGACTGCATTCTGTTCAGTTAAGTTCTAAAATAGCCATGTAAGCAAATGAATATATGAAGTCCATTTAACGATACCAAACAAGGGTCACTCCAATAGCTCAGTGAACTTAAAGTGCCCACTTAGGCAGATACAGGGACTAGAGTTCGAACCCCGATGTGCTGTGCTGGCCCGGCCCCCAGGGTATATGGAGACGGTAGTTGAGACTGGGTGTGGTGGCACATGCCTGTAATCCCAGTGCTTGGGAGGTTGAAAACAGAACAATCACTATAAGTCTGATTTATGTAGTGAGACCCTGTTCTAAATACATTTTTAAAAAGTAAAGGCTATAAATTTATTTATTTAATTAATTAATTTATTTATTGGCAATAAATTTAAGGATGGGAAAATTCCCCCTAGCTTTGGTGATAATGGGGAACCCTTAGAGTGAATGATGTTTAGGTTTAAAACTAGAATAAGTTCATGATTGGAAAGCTTGTCTTCAGAAATCTGCATTGGTGGTAAATGTGTGCATCTTTTTATGAGTCATTCCTCCTGAGTTATTTAATTCCTTCCTTCCTTTCCTCCCTCCCTCCGCTTTCCCCTCCTTCCTTCCTTCTTTCGTTTCTTGCCTCCTTCTTCCTTTCCCTCCCTCCCACCATTCTTTCTTTCTTCCTTCCTTCCCTCATCCCTTCTTTCTTTCCCTCCTCTCTCTTCCCTTGTCTCTCTCTCCCTCTCTCTTTCACAGCACCGGTGATTATACCCAAAGCCTTCCCAATGAACTGCAACCCAGCTGTTTATTTACTTGTTTATTTTTGAGACAAGTTTTCGCTAAGCTGTAGCTAAGTTGCCCTAATGGAACTCAAATTAGGGTCTCTCCTGCCTCAGCTTTCCAGGGTGTAGGAATCATAAACATTTGCCAACACACCTTTCTTTTAATGTAGAAAAAGAATGGAAACTAGGTTCTCCATGTACTGCTACGTACCTTACAGCTTGAATTTGGTGGCTTACCCAGGTAATAAGTATGACTGATGTATTTCTTAGAAGCGACACTTTTGTGCATTCCTGCTAAGGAATCTGAGACTATTTCACAGGTGCATCCTCTTAGGGTAATGACAAAAGTTGTTATTGCAAGGATATAGAACTGCTTTTCTTCTAGTGTTTTCCACAGTAGTTACACCAAGTAAATAAAAATATATTTTATATGCTTAAAAATATATCAATTGAGAATTATGTAAAATTTAAAATTAACAAATGTACCACAGTTATATGTGATGAGTGAAGTTAGCTGTGTTGGTGCAGCGCAGTTATCTCAACCTGATTGCATTCGGGGCCACCCAGGAGGTTAGAAGGGCATGCTGCTGGGCATATCTGAGCCAACCCTGAACCATGGGCCCTGAGAGCCCCACCTGGTGCCTGTCTCCTTGCTCTGGCACTCTCCTCTTGCTCCCATTCCCTGCCCTCACAAAGTGAGCATCCATTCTTTGCTGTACCTTTCTACCATTTTTTTTTTTTTTTTTTGGCCTTATAGCCAGTCGGCTATGGACTGACCTCCCTAAAACCATAAGCCAAATGAAACCCCTCTTATGCTTAGCTGTGGGTGTTCAGAATTGTGCCCAGCAATGGAAAAACTGAAGAATGCTTTGGTCAAGTTAATTTACTTATGGGCTGAATTTAATGTTATGAGTTCCCGTAATGTATAGTTACCGTGCATTCAGAAATTGATATTATAGAACATATAGAAAGCTTAACTAGAAAGCATAATCTTAATAATTAGAAAGCTTAAATAATCTGTATTTATTAGAAACCTAAGGTGGATCTACCATGATTTCCCTACCAGAAAAATGTATCCATTTATTCATGCTTCTACTCTTATTCTTCAGCACCTTTTCAAAGCACTGCTCTTTTCTTCTTCAAAGTTTCAGGAAAGATAGAATTAGAAGAGATCAAAGTATGAGGCTTGCATTACAAAAGAGTGAATCCTCCCAGTCTCAGTGCTCTGTGGCTACTTAAGAATCATCAGAGAACACTCATGCTTTCTACAAGAAGCCATCTCTCCTCTCCACACTAAACTGTGATGATATCAAGTGGCACTAAAAATAAAATTACATATTAAGCCCACATATGAGCCAGGAAGCTTTTACAATTTATCATAATGTGTTATTAATTTACATATAAAATATAGAGAAGTGAAGCAACTCACCCAGGGCCACACAGATAATGTGAGGTAGAGTCTAGTACCAGTTCAATGGATGTAATTCCAGATCCTACAAGTGATTTTAGTGCTGCAGAAGACATTCTCAGGCTTCTTGTTAGTGTGTTCTCACAATTAGGCTTAAACAATCATGAATAAGTATTTCTCCAAGCAGACTCAATGCATCTTAAAACTGTATTATAAGTGACCCATTTTCAAGTTTCTGGGCCATATTTTATCTGTATTAATTCTTTAACAAACTTGGTAATTATTGAATCTTAAATAGAAATTGGATTCAACACTTTTGTAAAGAGAATGCCTACCATATGTGGGACAATATCATTTGTAAATATGTTAAAATTTTAGAACTACACAAATATTGCACCTTTTACCTCTTCAGTTGTAAAACTAAGCTGTTAATGAGAAGCACCTAGGCTTCTAGAGATGACACATTTTTAAAAAATCTTTATTTATTTATATGGTACAGGGTCTGACTACACAGTTCAGACTCATAGTGATCTTCCTGTCTCAGCCTCCCCAGCACTGGGATTACAAGTGTGCACCAACCTTACCCGGTTTTGGTGGCTGGCTCTGTGCAGGCCCAGCATGGCATGCGGTACTGGGGATCGAACCCAGGTCCTCATGCTTAGTAGGCAGGTGCTTGGAAAGCCGAGCTATCTCCCTGGCCACATAACACATTTTTAGATGAAGCAGTCTATTATAAACAGGTTCTGAGATTGATTATTACTTCCAATGGGTCATCTATTTTGCTACCAATGGAGAGTTTCATGTTTCTTACATACAGATCATGCTATCTGCAAACAGGAACAATTTTTTTCTTCATTTATAGCAGTTCTTATTTCTTTTTTGCTGTCCAGTTGTCCTGGATATGACCTCAAATATTATGTGTTCAGGCATACTTTCATCTTCAGTGTTGTGCAAGAATTTGAAGAGAACTAGAGTTAATTCTCCTTCAAAGGCTGGTTGGGTTCCCCAGTGAGCCATCTGGCCCCAAGCTTCTCTGTGCAGGAAAGCCTGATGCAGACTCCATATGAGTCTATTCAGACTCTTTTGGATTCTCCAGATTTTTTTTGCAACCAGTTGTTTCGAATTTTGTTGTTTAACAGTGCTGGAAGTCGCCATATTGTTTAGTGTTCTTTCTTTCTCATTTTGCATTTTTAAAAGTAAGTAATTAAAAACAACAAAAGGCAGAAAAGAAATACTGCATTACCCTTCATAAATGGTCTCTGATGTAAGATTTAAGTTAATCAATGTGAAATCATTTAACAAGTATTAAAATTATTAACAGCTAACATGACTGCTCTGCTTCAAAGCAGCCACATAATTTCTTTTGCATACTTTCTGTGACACGGTTAGAACATTCCTAATAAATTCAGTGGATCACTTCATTCTTGAAAGAATACCTCTTTGCACTCAAGATTTGATGTCTTCTGTTTGGCTTCAGAAAATAGCACAACTTTTTGTTTGTTTATTTATTTACTATTGGGCACCTCTTTTTTTTTGGCATATCCTGTTGGCATTCCCCTGTAGAGAACTTCCTAGAAAGGAGTTCATTTTGTTGCGATTGGGAATACTTTTGTCCAGCCTTAAACTCAGAATAAAGGACAGAACTAGACACACTATGTGAAAACCTCCAGTCTTTACATTCATGACTGATTTTTGTCTGTCTGTGTATGTGTGTTTGTATATATGTCTAATGAGGAGTTGGGCTATTGTACTAAATAGTCCAGTGATGTTGTTTTTGGCCAGAACTTGGAATAGTGGGGAAAATATCAAGAAAAACAACTTTTATCAAAAGGCAAATTAGTTTTTGAAGCTGGTGTTAATTGGTAGCCAAGGTGTTTCATTATGAAGCTGAAATTTTTTAACAGTTGTTACTTGGTTACTACAAAAATACCAGCCAGGAGCAAACACGGCAGTGTAAAGGACAAGCCTCCTGTCTCTCTGGCCCCTCCGCCAATGTGTCAGTAACAGAGCCCTGTTTTAAAACACCAATGCGCTGCCTCGAAACAGTGTCCGTGTTGGCTGTCTACTCAATTTTATTTTTGGATTAGGACATGTTTTAGAATGAATGGGTCCAGCGATGATCACTTTCAAACTCTAGGTGTTGTATTTTTCTGTTTTGCAATTCTCGATGTGTGAATGATGCTCAAGACCTTGTTGGGAGAACTGTTTTTGCTTTATAACCTAAAACCACAGGAAATGCATGAATTGTAAGGAGAGATGATTCCTCTGGATGAAGCAATGAAAAATGTGTTGTTTTGTCTCTGCATGTGGATATACCTACTGCTGGTTCTTTTCTAAAGAAAAACACTGAAAGGCCATGGGCAGTGAATTCCAGCTGTTTATTCCCCCTTCCTAGTAGTAAATAGCATGAAGGAGGTTTCTCTCCACATATAACATATCAACGCCCCTGGGAGTATGTACGCTTTGATACTTTCTCCATTCTGATATTTTAATGGCTGGCTTAGGAAGAAAAAGAAAAAATAAGAAAATGCTGTCTACTCAGTGCCTCCTCAACCTGTAGACATAGACCCTTGTGCTGCCCCATCCATAGTCACTGTGTCCCTATTTAGGTCAGCATTCCCTATTTGGTGATGGATAGGGAAGAGTGTTATTTTTCTGTGGGTCATATGATAAAACTGTTGGTTTAAATTACTTGTCAATGGCTCCCAAGCCAAATAATTAATTATGTGATCATAGTCTTATTGAAGCCTGCACTGTTGATTCTAAAAAGCAAGCATGGCTCGATTTGTTGTCCTTCAAAACAAAAGAACAGTATTTCCTCTTGTCTTGCAAAGTTTTATCCTGTGTTTTATGGGGAAAATGAATGCTCCAGCCGCAGTATTTCACAGGGAGGCTGGGACAATAGCAAACTTGTGTACACTGCTGATCCTTGCTTGCCGGGCGACATGTAGCCCTGGATTTCTGACAACCCTGTGGTTCACTAGAGACCTCTGTTATTCTGTTCATCCTCTCGTAGGCAATGGTTGAGACAGTTAACAACCTCCTTCAGCCACAAGCTCTGAATGTGTGGAGAGACCTGACCACAAGTGACCAGCTGCGGGCCGCCACCATGCTGCTTGACACTGTGGAGGAGAGTGCTTTCGTGCTGGCTGATAACCTTTTGAAAACGGACATCGTCAGGGAGAACACAGACAATATCCGTAAGTGGTCCTTGTCACACAGATGGTGCAGAGACTCTTTCATAGTAGAAAAAGGAAGCGAAGAAAGTACCTCTGGCATACAAGATAAGAGTCATGCTTTATTTTGATGGAGATAACATATTCCTTTTCCTTAAATTAGGGAGGCACCACCTTTTGCCCTATCAAGGTCAAAAGTACATTTATTAAACTTGATAGGACATTAGAGTTTTGGACATATTACTCTGAGATCACTTGCAGTGAGGTCTGTTTACTCTTTGAATTTTTATTTATGTATGCATCATTTGTGCTACTTAGTACCGTGTCCTCCTAACGCAGGGCTTACAGGTCATTTCAGATCTATGTTTGAATTACATAGTATAAACAATTAGGTCATTTGAGTGAAGATGAGAAACCAGCAATAGTTTTATTACTTGGCCTATAAAGAATATAAATTCATGTTATCATGGCATAAGATGCAGCTGACAATTTTATTTCAGGAGGTTTGTTAAAACCAGCTCACATTTTGTTCTCTTTAATAGCTTAGTGTTGGTATGACAGCACAGCTCAAATTATAGAAGGATGTTACTCAATTGATGAAATGAAAATATTCTCATCGTTAACCGAAAGCATGCAGATATAGGCTTGGTTTTTAAATGTTTGATGTTATTAATAGTGCATTTGTATTATTTATATGATTTGATAATTTTTTCTTTATTTTGAAAACATTAAAAGAGAAACAACATATAATCTTAGAAACTGAACTACGTTAGCATGACAAATAGTACAAGAACCCCAGTGATTTGAATTTAGAACTATTTTGGTGATTTGGGAACCGATCATAGCCTGAGCACACTCCTCAGTGAGCACTAATCCCTCTCTGTGGTTAACAGAGCTAGAAGTTGCAAGGCTGAGCACAGAGGGAAACTTAGAAGACCTAAAATTCCCAGAGAACATGGCTCATGGAAGCTCTATCCAGCTCTCTGCAAATACTTTAAAGCAAAATGGTCGAAATGGTAAGTTACTTTATGCTAAATGGTATTGAAATTACATAGGTTTATTGATTTTTCTATTTTATGGAAGAACAAAACCAAGTTTCATAATGCAATAATAAGAGAATACCAGTTGCTAATATAGTATGTATTATAATCTTTAAAGTAGTTACGGTATAAGACAACTCTTGAAGATATAGGCAGAGGCACTGACTTTCTGAACAGAGCCCCGATGGCATAAGAAATAAGACTGACAATCAACAAATGGGGTTATAGCAAATTAATGTTTCTGCCCAGTAGAGAAAATAATTGCCACAGCAAAGAGACCCCCACAGAATAGGAAAATACTTTCAGCAGTATTCCTGGGACAGATGATGAAAATGAAGACTATATAAAGAATGCAGAGCAATAGAATCCCCAGACAAAAGACCCAATAAAAATGGGCAACTGAAATGAAAGCCAGTTCACAAATGAAGTACAAATGTCCAATAAATACAGGGAAAAAAAGGTGCATTGATTCTTAGCTTTGGAATTAGAGATCTCCATGCAAGAGCTTTTCTTTCCTCTTCTTTATAGCATTCTATTTCTTTATTCCCTCCTCATCTCCAGTGATGCTTATTCCCTACAGTTCTCTATCAGATTTGGAAATTATTCCACAACTTTGCAATTTTTAGAAATTTGAATGTGTGAGAAATGATGAACACCAAAATCTAGATGATAGGACTTTTTTCCTTGAAAAGAGTAACTCTGCATATGCAGTTTGATCTTACAAAAATTTTAAAGGAAGTTTTACTTGTAATTTTTTTTTTTTTGTACTGGGGATTGAACTCAGGACCCCTGCGCTTGCTAGGCAAATGCTTATTCCACTGAGCTATCTCCTCGGCCTTACTTGTTATTTTAAAACATGATTTCTTTTTTATTTCAACATTTTTTTGAGAGGATTTCTATGCTTTTCAAAACAAACTGAAAATTTGGACCTGGTATATGTAGGTCAGCTCAGCTTACTGTTGGGCTGAATTTATTGAAAATAAACTTAAAATTCAATAAATAAATTATCTTGTACAAAAAGTAGGTCCTAAGCTTCACATAGCTTAAAATTATAAAACACATTTTTTCCAAGGCAGCAGCCAACTGTGAGAGGATGGGAAGATAGCCTCAGGGTGAAGCCACCAACTCAGGACAGTTGTGTGTGTCTCATGACTGTGTGTATAGTTCTTACAGGAGGAACATGCTGTTAAGTAGTAAGAAAATTCATACTTTGTCATCAAAGTAAAATGCTTTATAAGTGCTAGAATTCTTAGAAGATGGGAGCCATATGTAATTATTTTGTCAATTGGACTAAAATAATGTTAGAGGCATCCATATGATTAGACATAACAAAATCTTGTTCCTCAGTTACCTTCTTAATTGGCTTCTCTGCTTCTGTGGTTCCTTCTGTCCTCTAAGAACATTTTCTGTTGAGAGAGGATCCTTCATAAAGTAGGTAGCTCAGCCCTAGGGAACACCTGAATGGATCTGCACCTCACCTCGTCCTGCCCTGTCCCCAGTCTACTCCTTCCAACCTTGTTCACCTCAGCTCTGTATCTTCAGCATGTCAACACTTTTCCCGGCCCACAACGCACATGTTCTCTATCAGAACTGTTTTGGTTGCATTTTCTTTTCTTTGTTCTTGAAATGCAATTTCTATATTTATTTACACAATGACTTTTACATTCACTTTTTTTATTCATAATTTTATTGATAAACAAATAGCAATGAGACAGTTTCAAATCAAATCGCT
>NDGM011248845.1:803-29941 GCA_002564305.1 Octomys mimax
CCCCGCCCCCTGGTGGGCTGAGCTGGCCACACACACACATACACACACTCTCTCTCTCTCTCTAAATAAATAAATAAATGTTAAAAAAATTTAAAAAGAAAAAAAGAGGAAATCTATTATAGCTAGAAGTTTCCACTAAACAGAATAAACTTGAAAACATCAAAATTACCCTAATTTTTGTTACCCTGTTCAAATCTTCATTTTTTTGCAAGTGGTATGAGAAGATTTTTAAACACTGAACCTTAGAAATATGAATTTTTTATTGCAGAACTGGTTTGGCCGATTTTTCTCTCTGATATAAATTTATGTTCACTAACATTTTCTTTTCTGTTGGAAAGATTACATTAGAATCTTTTCATCCTAGAACTAGCTTATTTTCTCTGATAAAAGTTTCCAGTTAGCTGGTCCTCAAGAAACCCCAAACTTAAATTGTCCCTTCACAGAAATTTGTTGGCTACCATAAGTGTAGGTCCACTCAGATTCAGTGGCTCTAAGATGATAGCAGGAAACATTTTGGTTTTGTTTGCTTTTAATTTTTTTCTTAGCACCTATTTGCAGCGTGTAGTGATTGCATTCACTGTGGGGAGTTGGTACTTGTGCATAACACATCTCAGTTATTCTGTTCCCATAGTGTCTCTTCAGCCTTGATCCCCCTTGTCATTTCAGAAAGATTTGCTTATCTCCTTATTTCTTGATGTTTATTTTTTATTGTGCTCTTCATTTTTATATTTTGGGTTTGTCATAAAAGAGAAACTATGCAGCCCCGCCCCTGGGGCACCCTGAGACTGCAATTGAGACTGGGTGTGGTGGCATGCACCTGTAATCCCAGCTCTAGGGAGGCTGGAAACCGGTGGATCACTATTAGTCCGATCTAGTAGTGAGACCCTGAGCACCCTGTAGACCCTTCCCTAAAATACAAAAAAAAAATAAATAAAATAGAATAAAAAAGAAACTATGCAATATTAAACTTGTGCATCTGATGTATTTAATTTAACATTATGGTCTCAAGGTGCATTGATTTGTCTATGAATGACTCAAGGATATCCTTTTTTCTTTTTCACTTGTCTCAATGCCTATATGCCTTCTGTGGTATAAATTATGTCCTGAAGCTAGGTTGGTTTCCATTTGCAAGATTGCTTCCTGAAATTTCCCAGCATTGGCATGTTCAGATTAGAAGCACATCATTTCAAAAAGATAGGAAAAGTAGGAGGGAAGAAAATTCTGGGGCTTTTCTTTGATTTTATTGTAACCCAGATTCACTGTTTGTAGTGCCAGTTAGCACTCTGGGCTTCAGAAAGGCAAGTGTTGAGGGTCCCAGATACCTCGCTGCAGAGGCCAGATGAGCTTGGCAGGCATAGACAAGTGACTCTGTGGGGCTATTGACATAAATACATTTTGGAATACTACTAGTGATTTTCTACTTTGTCAAGATGGATTTTGTTTTGTACTGTAATGGGATAAAGGAATATAAGAGACATGAGATTTCAGTAAACTTGTACTAGGATTCTGGTTCTAATACTCACTTTTTATTCAAGCAAATTATCTCTCACACTTAGTATCGCTGGTCTTATAGTAAAAAAACCTAGTAAGACTGATGTTTCACTATTAAAGGCAGTACAAGAAGCCTCAAATATGACAGACATCTTGAACACAGAAATTTATAATGTAGAGAGCATTCTCCTTGTCTGTGTCCAACTGCATGGAGGCTAAAGCCATGGTTAGGACATGGCTCTGTCTTGGAGGGGCCAAAATATGGAGTAGAGGAATTGGGCCTCTGTGAAGTAGTGGAGGCCTGAAGCGGAAGGAAAATTGAAGCTTTATCTGTAATGAGAATAAAGAAGAGCAAAGAGTGATCTCTCTAGGAAGGGAGGTGATATCCATGTGGAGTTACAGATACAAATGGATTTCAACAGGAGGAGGAGAAGATGAAGGTACAGGAGCTGGGAGGACATAGGTACTTGAGGGCTTGGTATGGAGAAGGCTGGCACAGGCAGCAGTCCAGGCCTGAGGCTGAGATGCCGCAGCATGGGTGGAGTGTGGGGGGAAGGAACGAGCGCGTGGTGCAGCAGAACTAAGACAGGGACACGCTCATTGCTTCCTGGCAGTCAGGCTGGAAGGAGCAGGTTAGGACTAGAGCAGCCGGGGTGGACTTCCACAGTTAGGCCACGGGAGCACCAAAGTGGGGGCGAGCACCAGGGATACAGCCATGAGCTCATCCCTCGGCCTTCGATTCTTTTCTCATCGTATCTACTTGCTGTTTTCTTCCTCACTTTCCAACTTTTCTCTCAGCTCCTCAGTCTTTGTTGCCAGTGATGGAACTCAAACCTTTAAAGAAAAATCAGGACTTTGAAAAATTTATACCCATAATTGTGATCTTAAAAGCCTCCTAACCTTGCCAGGCATGGTGATGTAAGCCTGTAATCTCAGCTTTCTGGGTGGCTGAGGCGGGAGTATCACAAGTTCAAACAGAACCTGGACAATTCAGCAACTTCATGAGAACTGTTTCAAAATAAGAAGACCTTGGTACTCAACTGCTTTGAAATTGGAATTTGGTACTCAGTGCATTTTAATGTGAAGATTGTGTTCTTGTACTTGTCACTTGCTGACTCCCATAATTTATAGTGGAGGAGGTATATTTTGGCTCATCATTTTAGTAGGTTCACTCTGACTGTTTTCAAGGTAGAAAATGCATAATGGAAGGGAAAAATTGTTCAGCCAGCCAGCTGTAAGAGGGAAGAGTTAGAAACAAGAATTTGTCCTTCCAGGTGACACCCCCAAAACCTCCTTCTTCCTATGAGGCCCCATTCTTAATAGCATAACATCATCTAGGAATCAACTCACTGATGAGTATAGTGCCCTCTTAATCCACCCAACTTCTAAAAGCCTCATATCTGAACAAGAGACTCTTGGGCACGTTTTAAATCTAAACACAGTATTTACTCCTGGCTCCCCCAAAATTCATATCGATCTCATTGTGTTTAAGTTATTTATTCAATCTCTAAGGGTTGCCAAACTCTCAACAGTTCTAAAATAACTCAAAAGTTCAAGTAACAATCTCCTCAGACTCAGTGTAAACTCTTAACTATGATCCCACATAGAAATCAAAAAGAAAATTAAATATTTGCACCTGCGGGAGGTGCAAATACAATGCCGCAGGATAAACATTTCCATTATGAGGGAAGGGCAAGGACATAGGAAGGATTTGGACCAAAATCCAGAAGGGCAATCAGTCTAAATCTGAAGTTTCAAGTCTAGAACTCAGTGGGTGTGACACCAAATAGGAGCTCAAAGGGCACGGACTGCCCTGCCCCTGTTGACTTGCCTTTCTGGAGACCATAAAGCCTTTCTCTCAGGGAAGCTTGCTCACGGGCTGCCTCTATTCAGCAGTAATTCCACTTTCCTGGCATCTCAGCTTCCTGGGCTCACCACTGCAGCTCTTCCCTCACTTTCACAGCTCCAAGCTTTGCACTTTCCAGGGCACCAGTCATGGACTGTGACTCTGTCGCTGATTGTTTTCCTGGCCTCCCAGGACTTCACCGAAATCTGGTTAGAAACTTCTGTAACCCCATAAATTTTACATTCTACATGGCTGAAAATCCAGCATTGTGTGTTTTATGCCTAGATACGCTGCCATTAGAGCAGTAGGCAGTCCCCATTGGATCATGACGAAAGTAACCTCTGGGGGCCAGGATGGCTATATTTGGGGAAAAACTTCCCTAGGTGGCACTGAAGTAGTATCACACCTTAAGGCTGTTTTCTTGAAGCAACCTTTCAGGAACTTTACACTTTTGTACCTTCAACCTGTGATGGGTAGAGTGTAGATAATACCTGACATGGCCTCCAGACACTTGCCCTATTGTTCCAGCGCAAAGTACTGGCACTGTTTTAATGGCTTCAGTCTTTTCAGCAACACTTTCTTCACACCCAGCTTTCCAGGCTCTGACTTTCTGGTCAAATTACAACAATTTCAAATCATTTACTTCAGCTTTTGTTCTTAAGTTTTACAATAAATCTAGCTAACAGCACCAAGCACTAACTATGCCTCAGCCTGAAAAATGGGCTGCTTTAAATTTTCCCTTCCCGGATCAAGTAGGCTGCCACCTTTTAATTTAGCCTCATGCAGTATCTTAGACCATTGAACACGATATAGACATGTTCATTACTGTAACAAAGCTTACATATCATCTAGTCCAATTTCCAATAGAATCCTCATTTCCATCTGAAAATTCATGAAATTGGACTTCACCACTCACTTTCCTATCAGTTTTCTGAGCTCCCGCCAGAATCTCCATCTACCTCATATCATTCTAATGCTTCTCTAGCAGACATTTACAGACTTTTCTGAACTCTTTCTGCCAACAAATTTCAAAGGTTTGTGCACACAAGGCTAGGGATAGTCACAGCAACGGCCCTAATTCTGATGCCAATTCTCTATACTAGCATTCCTCTTTGCTGGTATGAAATATCCAACACTAACAACTTAAGGAAGGAAAGATCTATTTTGGCTCATAATGTTCAGTTCATGATTTGCTCTCTCCAACAGAAAATCAGCGTAATGGAAGGGCACGGTGAGAGGAGATGCTCAGCCTCTGAAAGCTAGGAAACAGGAAGAGGATGGCAGTATGTGCTCCCAGGTCACAGGCCCTGTGCCATACGTCTTCCAACCAAACTCCACCCTCTAAGAGTACATTCTGCTATGAATTTGTCGGTAGATCAATTCACTGATGCGTGTAGCATACCTATGCTCAAGCTACCACGTCTCAACACATGAAACTTTTGGAGGATATTTTTGGTGTAAATTGTAGCAAACATTATATGATAGTTTTTCCTAAGAAGATGAAAACTTATGAAGTTTTATACATAAGAAAATATATAAAACTGCAACTAGAAAGTAAGGAACCACCAAAAAAGGAATTTCTATGAAACATAAAAGGGAAAGTAAAATAATCATAGGAGAATACTCTGAAGCCAGCTTTTATTATTTCATGAAATATTTATCTTTGTTCATGGTGTTAAAGATTTCCTTTGAAAGAATGAAGACATTTTATTTATAAGTTTTAGGAGGTTTCCATGACTATGACCTCTGTAGGAAGGGAGTGACTTTTAAAAACATTCCTGCATATTTTTCAGCTCCCATTATGTACCAAACCAGCTGGTTCAATTTCTTGGAGCTTTGACCCCACAGAATAAAAGACATTAAAAATCAAGTAAATTTGCTGATGTATTTTCTGAACAAAAACTTTTTTTCTCTGAAATTAATAGTGTTACATGATTTAAAAATACTGAACTGAATTAAAACTTAATTTTGCATAGAGAATGTCTGCATGTCTTATTAGGTAACTAGAGATATCATTGAAGAATAGTATAAAATCAATGTTATGTTACTTTCTCATCTAAAATTCTTATATTTGACCAATCTGAAATGTCACTCATGGGATCCTGTAGAGAGTAATAATAATACTAGACTCTCCAAAATGTCTTTTTCAAAGAAAAAATTGCATCGTATTGGAGTTGGGGTTGTTTGGCTGAGGGGTAGCCTTGTGTTTTGCATATGGGGTACATAGGCCTCCATCCTTCATACTAAGAAGCAACACAGAAAAAAACCCAAAAACATCTGTGTGTAACTAATTGTAATAATATACTTGGAAAAGATTCAGTTGAAGAAATATTTTCTGACTATATTTTAGGTAAATATAAAATTATAAGTCAAGAATCTGACCTCAAAGTCTAGATTCTCATTTGTTGCCTCCATATTCACAAATATACAGGATCTGTGAGCCTCAGTTCCCTCATTTGAGAAACGTGAGATGTCAGCGGGTCCCTCAGACTTGGTAACCAACGGAGAGAATCCTGCTCACATTACTATTTATTTTCAATAGAATAACAGATGATCGCCAGAGGGTAAGGGGTTATTACGGAAGAGGCTCCAATAAAGCCAGAAGAGAAGACAGCCAAAATAGTTTGATCCATAACATCATAAACAAATCCATAACATAAACAAATCCATAACATAAACAAACAAATGAAGAAGAACACTTGCGATTGTCCCCACTGCACTCTTTGTCAGGAGGCAGGCTCTCTGTTCACTAGAACAATGATCGGCATCCTTTCTCCTTCCACTTCCAGCTCTCACAGATAACTGTTTATCAGATAATGATGCCTTTTATTGTGTGCTTTGTTCATGTTGCCTTGCTACTCCAGACAGCATTTGTTTGCTTATAAAAGCTGCCATAAGCTAAAATGGATATAAATGTACTAAAAAGGATAGAAAATGAACGTCAAGTGCGGAGCCAAAGAAGAAATGAGAAGGGGGGAACATGACCCACTGTACAGGATTCTATAAACAACCCTTGGACAGCTGCTCTGTCACTGAACACAGACAATCCTTAAGAGGTACTATGACCCTTTGTGGGCAGGAGTGTTTGGAATTCACCAATGATTATTCACATGGGATATCCAGAAATACTAGGGCTATCCCATTTCTTATCCTTCAATCCAGAGTCACAGGACTGGCTAAAAAGTTAGTTGGTTATTAACATACCAACATTGTCTAAGTGCCAAAGATGAGCTAAGTATTGCTAGTCATGGAGATCTAAGCAGTTTGTCTCTGCAAAAGAAAACTTACCACTATTTCTAAGACCCAAGTCCACTGGTCAGATGGCTCCTACCTTCCCTTCCAGTGGCACGCTCTTGCCTTTCATGGTGGAGTTCTATGCTAATGTCGGGATCGAGGCACATATTTCTCCCTGTCTAATCCATGGCTGTTAAAAGGGAAATTGTGGATGGAAGGAAACTGGCCTCAGAAGTGCCGCTAGGAGGAAGCACCCTCAGTAATTCCAAAAGCCCCACCCTGAGTAATTCCAGCAATGCCCAGATCAAAACAGATGCACAGGTGGAATGAATGATTAAAGAACACATGGGAGAAAAATAACAAACCTGTGGGAGAAATTGTGCTTTACTGGCTGTGTGACCTGACATTTTGGTCACTGGGGTGTTTTCAGGTATGAAATATTAGACATATTGAGCTGTGAGGACTCCTTTTTTTTTTTTTTTTTTGCGAAACCAGGGGTTGAACTCAGGCCATTGCACTTGCCAAGGAAGTGATTATTCCACTGAGCCATCTCTTTGGCCCTGAGGACTCCTTTTTGATCTTTTTTATCATAAAAATATGCTGAACAGCTGTTCTGAGGGGAAAAATCTAAATACTTAACCATTTAGTTAATAGTTTTACAAACTAATAGTTAACTAATTGTTAATAGTTTGTAAACTCAATAGTTAAAATATTTTATTACTATTGGATAAATTATAATTAAAAACATCAAATAGATATTTTCCAGGATTGCTGTCAGGTTTATTATGATGTTCCTAATGAATTAGAGCCATTACATCACAATTTCACCTTTATTCATTTACATTAATTCATCTTCATTTCTGAGACATTGTTTCCTAATTATTGTTGCACTTTCACTTGTTTGACTAATTGAGATGGTAGAATGTAATCAATTATAACATCTCCAACTCATCAATCTTTGCTAATAAAATGCAGATTATTGTTTTAAATTTTACTTTAAAGCATTGGCAGAGAGCTGCAAGTGAACAATAAGGTCATTAACTTGGCCACTTGTGCTCATTGCAATTGAAAGTGAGCTTCCAACTCAGAAAAGAAAATGTTGTCTCCTCTTGCTGCTGTGCCTACGGCATTACCCCATCTTATCCCAAGAGTATTCATGTCTTCAACTTTCCTTCTAACTAGGCAGCAGTGATTGTTGAGATTTTCATGTGCCTGAAGTGAGTGATGGGTTTTATGAAGGACTCAAAACTGATACACAGACATCGAGAGCAAAGGCATGGTTCTTCTCTGAACACTGTCCAATGTCATAGAAGTGATAAAGCACAGGTGCATGCAATTTGATGTATTGAGATTTTTTTTTTAAAGCTAACTTGATTTAGAAGAGGCTATGAAAAGAGATCATTTACCCATTTGCAAGCTTATGACGTCTACTGTTTCTATTGCTTCCTGCAGTTTTCGCATGTTATTCATGAGAAGCAGTAAGGTGTTCCTCCCACACAATGTAAATGTGCTCACTGCATGACCTTGAAATAACCCTGATCCGTCCATACTGCAGAAACAGATACTGGCACATATTTAGCTTAACAATCTTAACTTTACATTATGAAAATAGTCAAGTAAATATAGAACAGTGTTTCTCAAACCTAGTGTTTGCAAAGATTATCTGAGAGCAGTTAAAAATGAATTTCCTCAGTTTGATTCAATACAATCCCCTGCTCTTAGGCATTCTGCATGATGTGGCAGGGCTGAGGTGACCTAGGGTCACCAACATGACTCAGATACAGGAAGCCCAAGGCCACATGTGGGTTCGCTGCTATAGAGCAACTTAATGACTGACCCAGTCATGCAGGCTTGGCGCTATGTTCTAAAGCAGTGCTGAACATTCTAGAATTGTACCAAGGCTTAGTGTTTTTAATCAAAGATCTGATTAGGTCACTATGGCCCAATTGTTAGTTTAAACTGACCGACTAAACTATCACGTCTCTAATTTAATTTTGTAAGCATTCCTTTAAGGTATTTTGCTTGCCTGATCAGGAATCCTGCTGTATCTTACCAAATGTTAACTGACTGTGTCATAATACTCCTGAGTCTTCTCTTAGGCCTACCTAGTAATTACTACAAACTGAGTCATTAAGTAGAAAAATTTCATTTTCTCATTTCTGAAGGATGAGAAGTCCAAAATCAAGATGCCTTCAAAACTGTCTTCCTGCCGAAATCTGTTGGGGAGAAACCCTTCCTGGCTGCTTCCTAACTTGTGGTCGTGGCCCAGATCCTTGACAGTTCTTGGCAATCTTTGTTTTGTAAATGATCATCCTCATATCCGCCTTCATCTTCACATGGAATTCTGTGTGACTGTCTCTCTGAACTCAAATCTCCCCATTTTTCTAAGGCATCAGACTCACTGTATTAGATTCCATCTTACCTCATTTCAACTCAATTAAATTTGTAAGGAGCCTATTTTCTTGTAAGTTCACATTACAAAGACGTGAGGTTTAAGATTTCAACTTATTTATTAAAGGAAGACACAATTCTATCCATAATACCTTTGTTTCCTTTAGTGCAGGAAAATTTAAGTGGAAGTAAGAGAAAGGCTGGGTTATATTCCTAGTGACTATGTTGAATGCATCATTCAAACTAACTTATCAAATAGAAACTTATGACACTTTTCAACAATATTCTTGAAAATGATCAGGTTTGGGTTGTAAAAATGAAGGGGAATTATTTAGACTTCACTCCAGGGACAAAATCAATCCCTTAAAGTTGATTCCTGTATATTTTGAAAATTCTATTTTCCCTTAGAGAAAATTGACTTTTCTATTGCTTATCCCTAGACTTTTAGTCTTGTTATGATATTTAAGAATCCAGGGCATCTGATCCCTGGTAGTGCATGCAGCGCCGACCCTGCCCTGGGCACATGGTACCTTCCAGAAGCCAGTGTGGCAGCACATGCCTCTAATCCCAGTCAATGCTGGGGAGGCTGAGATAGAAGGGGTGCTACAAGTCTGAATTGTGTAGCGAGACCCTGTATCAATAAAGATAAATAAGTGAATAAATAAATATCCAGCACAAAATCATTGTTAGGATTTCATGTTCATTCATTTTTTTTTTTGTATTTGGTACAGGGCCTCACCATGTGAGTCAGACTTGTAGTAATCCTCCTGTTTCAACCTCCCCAGTGCTGAGATTATAGGCATGTGCTACCATGCCCCGTTTTGGTGGCTGGCTGGGCATGTGAGCCTGGGGTGGCCTGGTGTGGCATGTGGTACCAACGACCAAATCCAGGTCCCTGCACTTGCCAGGCAGGTGCTTAGACCACTGAGCTTTCTCCCTGACCCTTCATGTTCATTCTAGCATTCAATCCTAGCAGACAACATTTCATTCTCTACCTAAGTGTCTGATTAGAATGAAATTTGTCAAATCATCAAATCTTAAAGGCGGAGCCTCTGGCTCCTCTGTCGGTTGTTCTTTGTCCTCGAGTCATTAAAGTTTTGGAATTGAATTCAATACTGGACAAAAATGAAATAGTTCATAATTTATGTGGCAAATGGGAAGACTGTGAAATTATTCCACGATGTCGTTCTTCAGGTAGATCAAAGTGCTGGACTTTTCGTAGAATCAGGACTTCCGAAGTCTGTGTGGGGATTGTCGCACTTCATCTTGCAACTTTTACAAAGGGACATTTTGAATGAGATGATGTGCACAAAAGCCGGCAAGAGGATGTGCTAGAAAAGAGAAAGCAAAATACTAGTTATTATTGTTGGCAATCTCTTCATCAGGGAAAAATGCACAAGTATTTTTATCCTGAAAAAGGGGGGAAGCATTGGCATATAAAGCTTGCCTTTGCCATGAAAGAAAAGCACAAAAGTAGGAAAGGGAAATCATATTTTTAATGGCTAGCAGAGAATTACAAGGGAAAAGATGCATCTGTTGGGTAATTAACTGTATTATTATGCTCCTGAGACTTCCTACACAAGAAAAAGTGGCAGTTTTCTTTCTGGGATTAGAGATAGTCTCAGGATGGTGGCTTTCAGCCTCGTGTCCTTTGTTCACATTGTGCGTGGTGAACGTGAGGTGAGCATCGATCAGACTCCTTGCTTTCTGTCTCTGTCTTCATTTTTGTCAGTGTCTCTCTGTTTGTCTCCTTCCTCCCTTCCTCCCTTCCTCTCTCTCACTCTCTCTCTCTCTTTCTTTCTTCTCTTTCTCCTTCTTCCCCCTCTCTCTTTCTCTCTCTCTCTCTCTCACCTCTCTCACTCTGAAGGAAGCAGTCAGTGCTACAAGTCAGGACTGACATCCAAAATCCATTATAGAGTGAACTATGGTTGATAGATTTGGCTATAAGACTTACATGTAAGCTCAGAAAGCTGTTCAGTAAGGGTTTTTTTTTCCAGTACCAGGGATCAAACTCAGAGTCTTATGCTTTAAAAACATTTTAAAAACGCCATTCTGAGGGATATGTTTGGATTTTATGTCCAGTTGTAAAACAGACATTTATGAGCAGGGGTAGTATATTTTTTGACAAACAACACATGAAAACAACTGAAAACCCATCCCCCAAAATCTCTGAAGCTACAGACATTGCAATAGTCTAATTTAGCTAAGTACAAAGTCTGCAATGTAGTATTTTAATGAAATTAAGAAAATGAGTATTACTTTGTACTTACCAAATATTATTTATAAGATTTTGAACCCATTGCCTAACTTTTTTTTTCCTTTGTACTGGTGACAGATATTTTACAGCTGAAAAGTTTTTTTTTTTATGTCCTCATGACTAACACAGTATGTGGAATCTCTTAGATGTAAACTGGATAACATGAAGTAATTGTTAGCCTAAAATGAGTTTGATGATACAAAAGAAATCAGCATGACATCAGTGAATATGTTCATGAGAGACGCTGACAGAAAACAAGCACTGATATAGAGGAGATGCTTGAGGGTCCCAAGCAAGAGCTCATGCATTTTGGTACAGAAAAAGACTTTACTATTGCTTTTTTTGTGATTATCACTGCATCAGGTAGAAGAAGGAGTAGTTAAGAAATAAAAAAGGATGAAAGAATAACCCAGAAATGTTAAAAGTAGGGAGACAAATTGTAGGAATAAAGAAAATGGGAAGAGAAAAAAATGGGAATTCTATTCTATCTAGTGAAGCCTAGGAATGCAGAGAATAAGAGCTGAAATTTAAACAACAAGGGAGAGCCTCATTGCATGCACCTGAATGAGTATGACGGAAATTCACATCCCGGACCAGAAGCATCTTACCTGCAGATGCTGGGGTTGCAGGGAACAACTGGCCAGTGGTCCAGCTCATTTTTTCCCAGCCAATGAGTGTCAGGACTGACAGTACAGATGGGTGGGGTCTGGTATGAGTGGGCCTGACCCCTCCAGGAAGACAGGTCCTCCAAAGCCTTTTAAACAGAAAACATTGTAGAAAACTTCCCATGATAAATGTGACCATCATGCACTGCAAACATGCCCTAAAAAAATTAAAATTTTAAGAAAGAGAAATCAGAGGAGGTTGCTTATAGAATTTTTTCCTGAGCTTTGCAAGTTAAAGCAGCATTCTAAGAGTCAGGGTTCAAAGAAAGTTGAAATGCGATAGTAGCCCAATAGCACTGGAGCTGGGACAGTACAGACCAAGTTGAGGGAAATATATAACCAAAAAAGGCAGATGTAAGACTGGAAATGACAGCAAGTCTGGGAGAACGGGTCAGCATTATGTTGAAATTATCAGCACTGCTCACTGAATGACCACCAGCAACACACCTAGCATTGGAATCTCACTGTACACAATGAAGCAAGGAAGAGCACATTCCATAGGGAACTATATGGCCCTGGATAAGAGGAAGCAGCTGCAGAATCAGGGCTTTGGTTGGGTGGCTGGGGAAGGTTCTGTGGAATAGCATGTGCTCTACATAGACTTGTCCCTGAGGTGGGGCTGAGTCTATATTCAGGGTCTCAATAGGTCTTACCTACAGGAAAAGACTAGAATGAAGGCAGAGCTGCAATTGCTAATGTAGTTATAGATGGGTCTTGGGGATTTTGAGGGCACTACAGCAATCTTTGTTTTGTCCTTGGTTAGGCAAAAATTGTCAGCTACACTTATCTTGTTTCAGTTTTTTATGGTCTTAATTAATTTCTCAACTAGTCAGTGTTTAGGCAAGAATTGTTTATGAATAATAACAGATCCGCTACAGGCATTTTTTCTTTTCTTTTTTTTAACTGTGTTTCAATTTATGATTTAGACACATTCAGGCCTTTAATTCTATGACTGCAGCAATTTTTTTTTTCATGCCCTAGTTAGAAGGGTGAGAAGAACTTAATACAGTGAATACATGCATAGTCATATGTAATTTGGATTAAGGAACTGACAATAATTTCCTCAAGCTGTGCTACAATTCCACGTTAGTGTTTTCTTATATTTTTTAGTGTACAAAGATTGAGCCTGTGTACATGGGTATGGATGGCCCAGCGGGGAGGGATGTTGTATTGAGACACTGAGGTGGAAGGAAATCTCGTACTCTAGACCCTAAAAGGCTGAGAATGATGGCACTAGTTGAGAGCAGATGTTCACCTCTAGGTGCTCTCAAAAGTCTAAGTTCTGATTTGATGTAGTAAACGAGGCACTATTCTTCTGAAAAGTCACAAAACAGCACTGTGCTGCTGGTCTGGAACCACATTTTAAGTGCACTGTTGTTTTTTCTTGGGTCTGTTTGACACTTTAGTGTGATGTGAGCTCTGGTTTAGTTGTTTCTAAGGTGCTGTACGTTCTTCTTTTCTCATTCCACTGCTGTCTTCTAACATTCTTCCTTTCTTCCACCCATATCTCTGTGTTCTTTGCCCAGAAATAATAATTTTAATTTTACTACATTCACTTAATTGTGCATTTCATTAAAAACATGCATAAGCTTTGAAATTAGACAAAAAAGGTCCAGCATTCACGTTTCATTGATCCACTTTTCTCCATTGTACGTTCTAGGTTGTATTATACTTAAGAAATGGAAATGCAAATTTCAGCACCTAGACACACTGTGAATGCAGAACCTCCTTGGGATTGGTGCTTTCCATATAGCCTGGAAATCATTCACATCCTGAAGCAGGTTCTTTATTATATTTTTACATCTTGTCTTTGTGATCTTGAATGCTTTACTTACATTTAGCTATGGATTCATTATTCTTTCATTTCAATATTACAGTTTAATTTTCTACATCTGAAATGAAAATAGTAAAATCTGTCAATGAGAAGAAAAAGCAAAATTGAAGGAAGAAGATTTTATTCCTTTAGGTAGAAACTCAGCAAGCAAGCTGTTTGTTGTAGTTTTAAAGATTTGAATTTAGGATATAGTTCTCTTTTTCATTCTTTTCTTTTTCTTCTGTGTGAACTGACTGATATATGAAGTTCTTCATCAGTCTTCCTTAGATCACCAACAGTGTCTTCTTTGGCAAATTGAATAATACTTTCATTAGTTACTCTGTATTACAGTTCACCATTTATATATCTGGTGGATATATGTTTTGTCTCATCAGCTCTAGAAGATAGAGAGTTTGGATCACATTTTTTAAAAAATTTCCTTGAGCACTGAAGTTCTGAGCGAAGATGTATCCCTTCTGAGAATTTAGGGAATATAGAATCCAACAATAGACTGAAAGGCTCTTAATAAATTCCATGCCTCCCATATTCAGAATTTACCCAATTTGTTTTTAAAAATTATTTGGGTCAGAGAGATACCGCAATAGAATAAGTGCCTGCCTGGCATGTACAGGGTCCTGAGTTTAATACCCAGTACAACAACAACAAAAATAACTATTACAACATAATAATTTAAAATTGCAGAAGAATTATATAATAATGTGAATTTTTATCTGTATTTATATTAGAGATAGTAGAGACATGAGTTCATGAAGCAATGGATGTTGTGTTTTACCTTGGTGGGATTTTTCATGAGACATTAATATCTCAGATACTAGTGATTTGACTTGCTCCTAGGAAAGTATGCTAAGAGGACAAATTTATAATTTATTGTGCATCATTTCTTTTCTTCATGATACGATCCTTCTGACTTCACCAATGAACCTACTAGCTAAATATTTGAATGGAATACAAGAAGAAAATAGAAGACTTGCTTCTAGCCTCTCTCCTTTGCTTGTCTGGTAGTGCTAGGTAGCAACTCTCTTCACCTTAGAAGTCAACCTAAGGTTTATCTGTAGTTAAAGGATAGAAGTTAACTTCGACAAGGCAATTCTTTTGGGTATCTACACAATTGTTCCTTAATCCAACATATCTTACCTATTATGTTGGTGTGAAAGGTCTTGATTCTGTTACAATTCTTTCAGAAATGTACATAGTCTTTATAGTCATTTAAACCATAAGAAAACCTCCAAAATGAGCTGTCTTCATGGTTCCTGCCCAGACTGGATACTTACATCACATTCATCCACTCAAGGGTCTTGAATTTGAACATATCATAACATGCTCATAGGACATTAGCTTCCAGTAAAGCACATAAAAAGATTGAGACCTAATAAATGTGCGTTTTTATAACAATTAAGCTATTTCACATTTACTAATACAAAGGAACAAAATGTATCATGTTGAACTTTAGTTTTTATGACACTGTAAAACTTGTCTCAAGGATCACAACCATGGGCAGTTTCCCAAGCGACCTGCTTACCTGTGGTTGAGTGGGAGTAGTCCTAGGAAGAGGGTGAGTGCCTGAGGGTTGTGAGAATAATTGAGGCCACCTTAGGTTTCTCTTTTAGTAGCTAAACGTAGCTTCAGTGTATAACACTTTCTGTGTAATTGTCTATGAGTTCAAGGCCATTCCTGAATAGTGAGTCCCATGTGGAAAACAACTTTGGAGTATTGCTGCAATTTTCAGGCCCCTAAAATGAAAGCAATCAGTCTGCAGTGAACTCTGAGATTATCCATACAGGCTGCTAGTTCTACCTACAGCATCTAACACAAATGCCCTCTCAGCAGTCTAGAGACCTCAGGACAGGTTTTGTTCAAATGAAGGAACGGAGAATAGTCAGCTCAACATTGGGTAAAAACCACAGTAAGTATTTTGTTCTTATTATAGTTAAACACTGTTCATTTCAGGTTTAGTTTGGGGAAAGGGGTGAGCAAGTTACCCAATCTCTTCCTCCTACTAAACCACTTCAGCCTAAATCCATTAGCTGAGAGCTTTAAGAGCCATATCCAATACTGATATTCATTGCCTGACTTCAGAGCTGTTAGAGATTGTTGTCTGATTACCTCTAATATTTTCTTGTTTATGGGCTATGCTTACACAAACAAACCTACACATGTCTCACACATGCATACTTAAAATAAACTCTAAATTATGTTTTTCTAAGTTCATTCTGGAGCCATGGAAACATAGAACAGTCTAAGTATGTCATATATTTTGAACTATGATGCACTTTTATTGAAGAAGGCAGTCTTTAGTAGAAGCACACACAATTGTTAATAGAAGCATACAAACCATTAAGTATGTATAATATCCTGTTTTCAGTTTCTTGCAAGCATAAATTCTAACTTAAAATTGTTTTCTGCTGCCAGCTCATCCCCAGTGCCTCATACATTGTTGATGCTCCATAAATATTTACAGCCATTAATCTTGCCTACAAGAGCAAGTGAATGTCAGGCCTGGTCAGGCTTTCCAAGATGCTAAGCAGTTAGATTTGACATCATCTTCTTCCTTAATGATTAGATGGCACTTTTGCTTTTGTCCATATTGAATGCCTAGCAGCAAAATGCAAAACAGCCTTGCCTTTACCTACTTCTTCAGAAATAAAGAAAAATTTCTGATTGCTATTGAGCCCACAGTACTAAAATTTAAAAATCTTTAGATGGCAGAAATTATAGGAATAAACTCTAGTTATTTACTTAAAACTCAGTCTCTTCTGATTGAGAAATAGAAGGTGATGTATCTTTCATTCTAAAATTTATGATAGTATAGTAAAACTTAGATACCTGACAAACTGACTAAGCAACATTTCATGGCATCTTGGGAAGTGGGTGGAGTCATTAGAGTGATCTTGGAATACATATGCCATCACCTAGTTGGACTTAAAAACTCAGCTGTCACTTTGTTGCCATACTCATCTCTGTAAGACCAGGGTAGCAGCCAGATTTCCTGCTAGGTGAAAGGTATTCAGTTAGTAGATCTGAGTATTCAGTAGCTCAGGGCATTCAGTTGACTACTGAGCACTAATAAATGTGTGCAGGTGACAGAATGAATTTTTAAAAGGAAAGAGAGTCAGGAGAACATAAAGCTCCTTGTGTACAGATGAATCCGAAGAAAAGATGGCTTTTACTCTGCTGAAACCTAACAAGTGAAGGCAAACAAGGAGACCTGAGATGATGACTGAGTTCTCACAGTGACACATAAAAATGTCTTCTCTTATGAGACTGTTAAGTGATTAAGTAACTCTAGCTACATACTCAAGGCACATAATATAGGATGGTTGCAAGAAAGATGGGTTATCTGGGCAAATTCCTGAGATTGCTTTTATATATTTTTTAAACCATTCGTAACAAACTGTTTAGGAGATTTTAAGGGCATGCTCCTGGATAAGAAGAACCAATATTGTGAAAATGGCCACATTCCAAAAATTCTTATACAGATTCAGTGCGATCCCAATTAAGATAACCATCAGTATATCTCACAATGCTAGAGAAAACTTTCTTCAAATTCATTTGAAATGAGAAGGGACACAGAATATCTAAAGCAATCCTTGGAAACAAAGGAAAAGCAAGAGGTATCACAATCCCTGACCTGAAATAATACTGTAAAGCTACTGTGAAAAAATCAGCATGGTTCTGGCATAGATACAGATCTGAGGATCAATGGAACAGATTAGAAGATTCAGACACAACTGCAAATATACTCATCCACCTTAACTCTGATAAAGGGGCCAAACAGGCTCATTGGAAGAAAGATATCCTCTTTAAAAATGGTGTAGGAAAAACTAGCTTTCCATGTGCTGAAGAACTCATGCCTATTACTATGCACAAAGCTACAGTCAAAATGGATCAAATACTTAAATATTAAAACAGAAACACTAAATCCTCTGGAGGAAAATGTAGGTAGAAATCTTAGTGACATAAGGGTAAGTAGAGAGTTCATGAACAAAAACCAAACTGCATGGAAAATACTTTAAAGAATCAACAATTGGGATCTCATCTTTTTGAAAAGATTCTGTAGTCCAAATCAAATCTCCAGTAGAGCAAAAAGAAAACACACAAACTGAGAAATAATTATAGCTGACTTGTAGGCCTTTACATTTGTTGGGATCACATCAAATATTTAATACTAATACAGCAAATCTATCAATAGTCATAATGATTCCAATTATATAAATAAATTACTCCATTTTGTTGGATAACTTATACTCCATAGCTGTGATATAATTTATATAATTAACCAGTCACTCTTAGTCACTCATCTTCAAGCCATTCCTTCTTCATGACTGAATAAAACCTGAGTTTGGCCCTGGGTCAAGGCCTTTGTTCTGGGTGGTCATCACCATGGCTGGACTTAGGATTTCTTGACACCCCATAACTATAAATGTGCTTTAGTATCTTTAACCTCATCATGGGTTGCACTATAAGTGGTAGATTGGAATTAAATTGATGGAATTCCAATCATTTTTCAAAGGAATTACAAATATAAAATTCCTGGACCAAGACAAGGACCAGGAAGGGCTCTGTACGTCTGGCTCTGAACATGATCTTAACACATGACCTCAGCCCAATGGCCACTATCCTAAGTAAGGTGTTGGCAACCCACTGGATTTTGTGTGACAAGTACAGAGGTGAGCCAAGAATTTTGCTAATGATAATGCTCAGATACAAGTGGCTAGTAGGTGTTGGTTTGTCAAGGGTAACAATGGGGCAAGCTGACAAGAGAAAGAATTTAGTTTATTGATTATGAAACTGTTAAAAGATGCAGACATTAAAGTGTCATCTAATCAAGTTTTTAGATTGCTTTGAGATAGTTATATTCTATCCTTCTTTTCCCAAAACTGGCACACTCGATCTCAGAATTTGGGATAAAATAGGTGAGAACTTTTATGTAGCCAAAACTCAAAGTAAAAAAAAAAAAAAAAAAAGAAAAAAAATTCACCCACAACGTGTAGCCACATATAACCTGGAGAAGGTGGCCATCTTATCCTTCCAACATAACACCTCAGAGAGAAATGTATATTAACAACAGTTTACTACAAAGCACTCTGCTTGTGGTAACAAAATGCCTATGAATAAGCTAATTGAAAGAGAGTGAAAAGATTAGAATAGTCTGAGTTATTAATGTTACTGATAATAATCATAGAGACTGAATAGCAATGACAATGTGCCATTCTGCTATGAGGAAAGGGTCACATAATTATGGGTGGAATTCCAATTTGGAGATCTCGCTCAAATCCTTGTTATTATTTAAAGATTCTATCACTTGTATATGGGTAGAATATCAAGTCTCAAAATTGGCCATTTTGAAAATCAATAAGATTGAACATTCATTTAAAAATTAAGGAAATATTGAAGTTCATGTCTTTTAAACAAAGCAGTAATACTAATCTTAGAAACCATAACTAGACTATAATTCTATCCTGCCCCTTTGTGTTTCCAAGTTCCTGAAAGCTACTTAACACATAGAAGCAAAGATTTGTTTTTAAATATAATTTCTACAGTTACTCAATGTACAGATTCCATACTACTGAGAAACTTTGAAAATAGAATTAAATCTTTTCTCTTCATTTTTCCATTCTCACTGTCTGTGCTTAGAATGTCACCAGCCTCTTCTAAGCCTGGGAAAAATACTTAACTTGTACTGCATGTTGTAAACAATATCTGTCTTACTTTTACTATGTTTTACACAAACATCAGATCATTTTAACACAAGTCTTTGGCCACAAACCATAGGTAATTCTATATTTTTTCTCTTACTAAACAATATTTTTATCCAGAACAGTAAGGTCTTGGGTGTTAAGATCTCAAATTGTTGCTTATCTTTCTATAATCTGAGCTGCTCTTTTAACTCTTCACTTTCATGGAAATTGTCCTTCTTCATCTTGACTTAAGGCAACATATATATTTTACATACTGAGAACTGATGTAACCTTCAAAGAATAGCTCAGCTCTCATTTAAAGACTATATGGGAGTCTTAGTGTGTTCTTTATGACTTCATGGCCCTTGCTCTTCCTCTTACTATGCTTCTTTGGGATTGACTATTTTAACCCACCATTTTCTTCCTAACTATGCAGATTTGTTCTCTAGCTGCCCAAGAGCTCCTCAAAAACAGGCAGTGATCATCAGATGAGCCATTTAATGTGGTACTCAGTCAAATGTTTAAGGTTGAGTTTGGCAATCAAAAGCAATGCCTGCTGAGAGGGAAGATATCACATAATTGGCTTTGCCTTTTGAACTAAAAGATATTTTGAAGTTGTGACTACAGAAAAGGTGTCTTGAGTTCAGGGCTTCTTAATTTTTTGACACTACATTTGACAGTTGTTCAAATTTTAATTGAGTATCTCACATGTACTTCAGTCTAGGTGTAGTGTTCAGAAACTGGATGTTGAAAGACTGAAAGATGTGCTTTCCATCACTAAATACTTTACTAACCGGTGGAGAAGATTATAATGACACACAGAGAGGAAATGCAGTTCCTCCTGTCCCATGAGAGCCTGGCTCAAGTTTTCTAAGGATAAGAAATGCTGTATTTTATTCACAGTTCAGAAGATACCTAAATGCATCACTTGGTTGTATCCAGCTCTAAGTAACAGCACACCTAAGTAAAAGTAATGTTGATATAGTACATGTGGAGTTGCTTGTCTGATCATTCGAAGTGTCTGGAGCAAGGCCATGGTGATCTTATTCAGTGGCTCTGTAATGACAGAAATCCAGGCTTTTCTTGCATTTGTTTGGGACTGCACAGGTATAAGTAGAGTTCTGTAACTCTAAGTGCAAACTGGTTACTCTAAGGTCCCAACAGAAAGGAAAAGGCTGGAAGGAAAGTACTGTCACTTTATCAAGAAAGAAAATGAAAGAACTTTCCTATGTATTTCTCTCCCCTTCCATCCCATTGACAAGGGTCTGGGGCTCACAGCTTCTCATATCTGCAGGGAAAGCAAAATAAATGAACTACTAGACAGGGGAACTGGGATGCACCATAGCTGTTGTGGGCCAGCCAGAGCTGTCCCCTGATGCTGGTCTTATCACTCCAGTGAACAAGCTGAGGTTTGCTTGACAAAAATGGATGAAGTGCTCTTTGATGGAAACTTAGCATCTGCCACATCAAATAGGTCAAGTTCTTCCCTGTGTCCTTTTTGGTAGTTAGCTTCTTTCTGGGGAAAAAGTTAGGCATTTAGGGGACTGTATGAGCTCTTGTAGGGTATAATAGAGAAAGGGCATACATTTCTAAATGTGAATTTGGTGATTTTACTGATTTTTCTGTTTACATTTCAGAGCTTGGCAGATTAATAGGATGCATAAATAATGTTCACTTACTGAATAGCACCCAGTTGTCCCCAAAGAACTACTGGCAGAGTTCCCCAGGTGAGATGGCCACAAAGGAGCAGTTGTGCTGGGCACTCAGGAGAAATACCAAAGGAACTTCATGAATAGAGGAGACTTCCAGGAAGTTCTCACCAAACTGTGGCAGCCTGAGAGATCTTGCCCACAAGGAGAGCTGGAGGGGGAGGACAGCCTGTGGGGTTACAGCGGGGAAAGCCACCCCATGGAGAAGAAGCAGGGGCTGGCTTTTCAACCTAGTCCAGAATTCAGTCGCAACAAAACATCTGTTGGTCTTTTCACAGACAAGAAACTGGACACCCAGCACCATTATTGTTGAATTCCTATCATTTTGTTTGCTGAAATTCTGTATCTTTTCTAATGTGGCTTTATTTATTTACTTATTTATTACTATTCTCTATTCTCATTAGAAAATAAAAAAGTAAGAGGACAAAGAAAAGAAAAATAATGTAACAAGGAGATAGCATAGTGGAGGGGCACGCTGCCCTTCCTCTGATCCCTATCACTGTATTCTCAGACCAAGCCCCACTACGCAGGGTACACAGAAAGGAAATCTGTCTCCTCTAATCAAATCTTCAAATTCATCTAAATGAAACCATCATAATCCCTTGAACTGGACCTAGAATGTGGAGAATTGAGATTTAAAAACAGAAAGGCTGTTTCAAATTTGAAGAAAGATTGTATTTATATTTTGGAATCTCAGGGCAGGGCGTGACTGTCACATACCATGTTCTGGGACTGTTTGATGGTTGTGTTAGTTTTTTAAACTACTGCAAATGTAACTGCAGTGTGCCAAACTCCTCCTCTGTTTTTTCTTTAGAAACAGAAGAAAGGAAAAGAACACCAACTTTTGCTTGCCGTTAATGAGGCTTGTGCTTTGGGAATACATTTAATATCATTGTTAATGAGCTTATTTTAATACCTGCATTTGTGATTAAACTAACTTGATTAGAAGGATCCAGCAATCTGCTCTTTTGATAGTGGAAATGTTATGTAGTTGGACCAGCCACATTCTCCCACCCTTCTTCCCTCCTTCTTTCCCTCTCTCTTCCTTCTTTTCTCTACAGTTCCTGGAAAAGCATTTTGCAATGTAATCATCAACATGTTGTTGGCATGTTTAGTACTGGATGATACAATCTGAAATATGTTTCACTTTCCTGCTCAAAGACCTCACCACATCTTTGTTTCACCTTAATTTTTATTATGTACCATTGCTAAATTTTAACATACTTGAAGAAATCTTCCGAACCTAAGTCTAAGAGGTAATAGAAAAGAACAGTGGAAATACTTACAAATGGTCTCCTTGGACACCATTACTTCTAAGGAAAGTTTTCCTTTTCTTAGAAGCCAAAACTTTATAGTTTTATGTGAGTTCATTTTTTAATTGCTCTGAAAAATCTGTTCTAATTTTTAAAAATCTTTTTTGCACCAGTGGCTTACAAATTATTAACTTTTACATACTACTTTAATTTTTGGAAACAACTCATTTTAAAGGAAAATTTATTTCTAGCATTGCTTAAAGTGATTAAATCTCTGGCCATTAATAAGGTTGTTTGTTTGTTTGATGCAGAGTCTTTCTATGCTGTCCAAACTCATAGTGACCCTCCTGTCTCAGCCTCCCCAGCACTGAGACCACAGGTGTGTGCCACCATGCCCAGTTTCAGGGTTGATGCAGCATGCCTGGGATTCTGGGGCTGGCAGGGCATGAAGTCCTGGGGATTGAACTCAGGCCCTTGCCCTTGCCAGGCAGGCACGTAGACCACTGAGCATCTCTACCAGCCCCATTAATGAGCATTTGCCATCCCTAACTGGTTGTAATACAGAAGAGCATTTGCAAAGTTAACAGCCCAGATTATGTAATGGTGTTTTAAGAGCCATAAATAACCTGCTGCTGTTTACTGAATATGGTACTTATATTAGGATTTCATCAGAGCTTCATTCATTTAAGTTTGTGCATGTTGATACAATATACATTGATTACTATTTTTAAAATTGTATAACTTAAGTAATGAATATAACTCAAAATCAAAAAAAATCTTGTTATTTTATAAAGATCATAATTTTGTTTTCTCATATGGTGAGGCTATATCCATAAAGGGGCCTAACTTTTCCCAATAAAACATTATTAAAACATATGTGCGCCCAGATTTTGTCTGAAGATCATCATTTGCCAAACACTGATGTAGACTGTAAGGTATGCATTAAAAATCAAAACACGATTGAAGCCTATTTGCACCACGTTTATGCAGCATCATTCACAAGCCAAAAAAGTAGGTGCAACTCAGATGTTCACCAACAGATTAGTGAATAAACAAAATATATGTATATGAAAGTTGTTTAATATTATAAAGAAAAGAAGTTAGATCATGCTGCAATGTAGAGGAACTCAAGGATGACATTCTAAGTAAAACATGCCAGTTACAAATCAGGCCTTCTCTTGTGTGTGGTCCTTTGGATAACCTGACTCATGATGATCGAAAGTAAAGTGACTCTTGCCAGCAGACAAGGGGGACAAAGAGCTAGTATTTAACCAGTACAAAGTTTCAGACTTGCAAAACACATAGTTCTAGAGGCAAAGCTAGTGGTGTCTGTACAATATATAAATGTACTTACTGCCAATAAACTACACTTAAAAATGATTACAATGGCAAGTTCTATGCTCTGTGATTTTCCATTTTTTTTAAAAAAAGAATTGAATAAGAGAGCCCAAGGGAGAGCCTGCACATTCGCCCTCATCCACTTCTGTGTCATGTTGATGGCTGGAATGGGTGGTCAGAGGGTTGCTGCAGGAGATGGACTGATGCTTCCTACTTGGCAATGACACTGAGGGGCAGACTGAGTCTTAGGCTCACCCTAGAGCTTTGGATATGTCTTTGAGGAACAGAAATCTCAAACCATATTGATCTAAACAATAAAAAACTTATTGAACATGAAAGCATCCCCAAAGGGCACACAGTCTGCAGCCTGATTCAGCAGCTCCACTATGTCCTCGAATGTCCTCAGAGCTGGCTGCTTCCCTGGCCCACTATTTAGATTTCTCCTTATGCTTGTCCTCCTYSTCCTCCTCCTCCTCYTCCTCCTCTTCCTCCTCCTCCTCTTCCTCCTCCTCCTCTTCCTCCTCCTCTTTTTCCTTCTCCTTCMCATCCTYCTCCTCTTCCTCCTCCTTTTCCTCCTCCTCCTCCTTCTGTTCCTCCTCCTCCTCCTCCTTCTTCTCTAGTAGCAAAATGACAGCAGCCATTCCTGGCAACACAAATAGTTGCATGCAAATCTCAGGAGAAAATAAGATTGAAATTATTTTCTGGAAAAATCCCAAAGCCCTGGAGTTCACTGGCTGTGACTAAGTCACATGGCAAGTACTATAGTATGTCTGTCACTGGGGGCTGGATCACACTGATTTCCATCAAATTAATGGGGACTCATTTCTGGGTTTGAGGCATGGGGTCATTTCCTGAGCTCCTTGTAGTGCCTGTGTTAAGGGTTGAAACTGAGAAAAACTGGGTTGGATGTAAGAAAAGTCTATGTGAATGGCAAAGAGTGGGGTTTATATAACAAGTAGACCAAATAGACAAGCAGATAAATAAATAAATAAATGGACAAAAAATGACGTGGCTACTTTGGAGGATGTAAATAATCACTCTGGGAATGAATTAGGTGAAATGTTATTACAGTCTCTTCAATTCTCTCATTTAATATGGTAAAAAACTATGGAGTAGAAATCTGTTCCCTCCCAAGAGATATAGACATCTGGGGAGGGAGTGTTTGAAGATTCCTATCCTTTGATTCCAAAGCATCTGCTCTTTCTGCTGTGTGGTACAGTTGTCCCGCTTACAGAACCTCGCAGGTAAAAGATTTTCAGCCCATCCAATCACTATAATTCTCAGTTGGACAAACATACATGCAAACAGCCATTTTTTCACAAGACCATTACCATTTTAAGAAAAAAACAAACAATAACAAATGCTGGAGGGGCTTTGGGGACAAGGGAAGCTTTCTCCACTTGTTGGTGGGGGTGTAGACTGATACAACCACTATGGTTACTGGCAAAAGAAAGTTCACAACCACTATGGAAATCAGCATGGAGATTCCTCAAAAACCTGGGATTTGAAGTCCCATTCAACCCAGCTATTCCCCTCCTAGGTATTTTTCCAAAAAAATTGGAAACATAATACCACAGCAATAAAAGTACACCCATGATTATAGCAATTCAAATTGTCATAGCTAAATCTTGTAAACAACACAAACGCCATCGACTGAGGAATGGATAAAAAAGGTATGGTATTTTAACAGAATGGAGTACTACTCAGCTATAAAAGAGATAAACTTGAGGCTTTTATAGATAAATGGATGCAACCAGAGGCCATGCTCATAAGTGAAATAAATCACACCTGTGTGTGCAAACATTGTATTGTCCCGCTAGTGAGAACCCAAGCGAGTAAATCAAATCTGAAAGGTACAAAAGATACTGTGAAAGGTAAAGAATCAGTTTGAAAGGAAGAGAAAGATTGGATGAGGAAAAGTACAAAAGAAAGAAAGAAAATAGGGAGGTGCAAAGATAGAGTTATATATATATATATATATATATATATATATACAGTATAGTATAGCTTGGATAAGTGTACTGCTGATTTCTGCTGATCTAAAAGAAGCAGCTAATGCTTATTTTTTCTTCTTTTTAATTTATTATAATTTTTTACCAGTTTTGCATGATATCAGATAATATAAACAACAAAGTTGAAGACAACATGCACTATAACAACCATTGTCGAATTCCTATTATTTTGATTAACAAAATTCTGTATTGTTTCTATTTTTTTTTTTTTACTATTTTGTATTTTCTTTCTTTTTTTGCATTGTTGGTAGCAGTTTTATTTTATTTTCTTAAATTTTCTTTATTTTTTATTAATTTTATTGAGAAACAAATAGCAATGAGACAGTTTCGAAACTTATTAGTAGGACAGGTTCAATAATTAATACATTGCATATTGCTGTCTTCATAGTAGTTATTCACAGGACAAGATGCAGACATGATATCCTGTCCAAACACTATTAGTACAAAGCTTTCTTCTCATTGGATTAAGAGAAAGTAGCTGTATATCTATCCTAGCTATTTTGTATATACAGATACAAAATGGTTCTTCATTTGTATCCCCTTTTTTTGTTTAGGTTTGTCAGAGATGGGTATTCCATTGTAATTTAAAAATTGTAGGTGCATGAATTCAGCAAAATAATCCAAATATAGTCCAGCAGACCATAATAATAGTGGGCTATCCATAGGACTGGCAATGTCAGAAGTTGTTGACTTGAGCCTTTTACAGCTCAACGTATTAATATAGCTTTACTTTTTATACCTCATTTTTATACTTTTCTGCTGGATGGTTAAGACCAACATAAAGCAAGACCCATATTAACAAGAAATGTGACTTTTATATCTGCCAAGGTCAGTCAAATCCCCTCGGGATTTACCCTGTAACCCTGTACCCCTGTTGGTAGACCCTTTGTCAGTGTCAGCCACGTGGGTGAATCACAGCCATTGCTTGACCAATTTGCTCTCTATGTGGCTTGTCTCTTGAGTCAGTGGCTCAAGCTCTCGCTGCTGACAGCAGAGTCGAGTTCAAGGCCAGTTCTGCTCCAGCGCAAGGAGCGAGCATTCTTAGCCTCAGCACTACTGACACCTTGGTCTGAACATTTCTTACTGTCAATCCCAGGATATGCAGTCACCAGCCTCACTAAGAGGAGCAGCGCTCTCTGGCTTCACAGTGTGGGACAGGGAGAAGGAACAGTTTTCTATTTTGAGCCCACTGCCTGATTTTCATTAGCTTTGCAGGTTGATTTCCATAACGCTTGCCCTGAGGGCTGGAGCTTATGTTTTGGGCCTCATTAAAGAAGGAATAGCTGTTTTATATGATTGTTTCTGGTTGGAGATTAAACAAATAACACCTCACCTGATTATACAAGAATAGCTAATGCTTTCAGCTCTAGTTTGTCCTGAAAGGAGCTGTAGAAATGCAGGTATCAGTACGGATGTACTTGGCAATCATCTTGCTTAGGGATTTCCTTTACAGACAGGAAATGACCAAGATCAGAGTCAAATGATAACATGGCAGGATTACAGAGCTACATCCTGGAAGCCGGCACTGGGACCTAGCCCAAGAACTGTCCCTGCAGTGTGTTTTGCACACCCATTTTAATCATTTTCACGAGGGGGTACGTTTTGTAGATGTTTAAGATACCTTGGAAGGTGGTGATGTTTGGATATTCTGCAGCGAAGAGGCGCGTTCCACTATGAAAAAGGAAAACAACTGTGCGTTCTATCTTAAAATATGTTAATTTCTTAGTAATCTTTGAGCTTCCAAGAATGACATGGATTTTTTTCTCATGCTGACTGTTTTGCAGGAATACTGTAGCGGCCTGTGCTACTGATCTCTGTTGTGTTTAAGCAAATAAAGAGCAGGCCTTCCTTGTGGCTTCCCCCTCCTCCTTCCATTACTATAACTGGAGTAACAGTGTCCACTGCTGGTAAATCGGATAATTGCAGCGTGGTTCACAACTTGTAGGCGAGGGAAATCTGTTTGCCAAGCCAGGGGCGAGTTTTCTTCCGGCATGCAAGGGGAAGAAATGTTGCTGTACATTAAAAATGTTACTTTTATATTAGTTCAGTAATGATCAAGTGATTCATACGTAATCAGCATACCTGTATCAATCTGGAATACATTGTACTAACAGTTCCTGTTATAAAGTAATTGAGGTTTAAGATATTAAGAGGTTAGAAAATATTTTACACGTAAAAGTTTGTGTCTGGTAATATCATAAATAAGATCAATGACGACTTTGTGGTGAGACAACTGATTTCTTTTTGAGCATTTAAAACAATGATCCACCAGAAAGTTCCCTGGTTTTTGTCTTTTAGAAAAAAATCATCATAGGTTCGGAAGATGAAAAGGCTATTGGAGTGGGATTTTTGTCTAAACATATATAAAGTCATTAGGAACATTTTGATCTTTAAATGTGTGAAACACCTTTTGTGAGATCTAAGAATCTGATTTGTCTAGCTGCATGCTTGGACAAGAGTCTGACTGAAAAAGAAAAATCTTTTCCAAGATTTCTGTGCTCTAAAAATGCTTGCCGGCTTCAATGCCAAATGTAGACAGCAGAGGGCCCAGCAAATTTAATGTCGAGATTCCTTGCTGAAACTAAAACCACACGTTCACTGTTTTTTTAAATTTCTTCCCAAAATTTGTACTTGTAGATGGTGAAGGTTAGAGTTTCTTTCCAATAGGAGAAAAAAAAAATCTCAGGAATACACTGGTAAATGGCCTTGTTAGTTTAATTTATGGAAATCTACAAGCAGTGATTTGTGCTCTTTATAGAAAGCTGGTTTGGATAGTTGAGAAAGTGCAGACTTCAGTGTTGATTAGCTGTGAGGCTGGGTGATTACTGCTCAAATGCCGAGCAGGCACAGCACCTAAAGGCCGCGCATGCTGATGAGACCGGGCTCCTTGCGCGGGAACACCACGGCAAACGGGTCTTAGCTCGCTCTTGCCTTGTGATGAATTCTGGTTTTTGACATTTGGAGCTGTAGGAGCCTAGACCCCGGGGAATGGTTACATTAATAGCTGACATCACTGCACAGTTTTCCAGTTTTCGTTTCATGAGTTCACTTTCCTGTGACTTCTTAGGGTGGTTTTGTGCCCCTCTAAGTCTCAGGGGCGCCTCCCCAGCGGAAGCCGTTCTCTGGGGAGATTTACTCTGCTCATTGTGTACTCTGCTTCCATTTTCTCTCTTCAAGATCTTTCCATGAACAACTTTTATTTGCAGGGTTTCTTGTGCTTTTATTCTCCCACAAATATTTGGGGAGGGTCTCACCTACGCTGCACCTGGGCTGGGACCGGCAGGTCCCACCGGCGCGGGGTAGCAGGAAAATATGACAGAACGAAACAAGAAAAGGGGGATATATAAATGAATGTCCATTTCGTATATATGTATTCAAAATGGTTAGGATAGATATATAGTTACATTCTCTTAATGAATAGAGAGATTTG